>CM024709.1:42944475-43012767 GCA_014182895.1 Angophora floribunda | reverse complement strand
CCTAGGCCTGGGCCTAGGCCTAGGCCTAGGCCTAGGCCCTGGGCCTGGGCCTAGGCCTGAGCCTAGGCCTAGGCCTAGGCCTAGGCCTAGGCCTGGGCCCTAGGCCTAGGCCTAGGCCTGGGCCTGGGCCAAGGCCCTGAGGCCTAGGCCTAGGCCTAGGCCTAGGCCTAGGCCTGGGCCTGGGCCTAGGCCTGGGCCTGGGCCTGGGCCTGGGCCTAGGCCTGAGGCCCTGGGGCCTGGGCCCTGGGCCTGGGCCTGGGCCTGGGCCTGGGCCTGGGCCTGGGCCTAGGCCTGGGCCTAGGCCCTAGGCCTAGGCCTAGGCCTGGGCCTGGGCCTGGGCCTGGGCCTGGAGGCCTGGGCCTGGGCCTGGGCCTGGGCCTGGGCCTGGGCCTGGGCCTAGGCCTGGGCCTGGGCCTGGGGCCTGGGCCTGGGCCTGAGCCTGGGCCTAGGCCTGGGCCACAAAAGGCCTAGGCCTGGCCTAGGCCTAGGCCTGGGCCTAGGCCTGGGCCTGGGCCTAGGCCTGGGCCTGGGCCTGGGCCTGGGCCTGGGCCCTGGGCCTAGGCCTGGGCCTGGGCCCTGGGCCTGGGCCTGGGCCTGGGCCTGGGCCTGGGCCTAGGCCCTGGGCCCTGGGCCTAGGCCTAGGCCTGAGCCTGGGCCTAGGCCTGGGCCTAGGCCTAGGCCTAGGCCTAGGCCTAGGCCTAGGCCCTGGGCCTAGGCCTGGGCCTGGGCCTAGGCCTGGGCCCTGGGCCTGGGCCTGGGCCTGGGCCTGGGCCTGGGCCCAGGCCTGGGCCTGGGCCTGGGCCTAGGCCCTAGGCCTGGGCCTGGCCTGGGCCTAGGCCTGGGCCTGGGCCTGGGCCTGGGCCTGGGCCTGGGCCTGGGCCTGGGCCTGGGCCTGGGCCTGGGCCTGGGCCCCCTGGGCCTAGGCCTGGGCCTGGGCCTGGGCCTGGGCCTGGGCCCTGGGCCTGGGCCTGGGCCTGGGCCTGAGGCCTGGGCCTGGGCCTAGGCCTAGGCCTAGGCCTGGGCCTGGGCCTGGGCCTGGGCCCTGGGCCTGGGCCTGGGCCTAGGCCTGGGCCTGGGCCTAGGCCTGGGCCTGGGCCTAGGCCTGGGCCTAGGCCCTGGGCCCTGGGCCTAGGCCTGGGCCTGGGCCTGAGGCCTGGGCCTGGGCCTGGGCCTGGGCCTGGGCCTGGGCCTAGGCCTGGGCCCTGGGCCTAGGCCTGGCCTGGGCCTGGGCCTGGGCCTGGGCCTGGGCCTGGGCCTGGGCCTAGGCCTGGGCCTGGGCCTGGGCCTAGGCCTGGGCCTGGGCCTGGGCCTGGGCCTGGGCCTGGGCCTGGGCCTGGGCCTGGGCCTGGGCCTGGGCCTGGGCCCTGGGCCTAGGCCTGGGCCTGGGCCTGGGCCTGGGCCTGGGCCTGGGCCTAGGCCTGGGCCTGGGCCTAGGCCTGGGCCTGGGCCCTGGGCCTGGGCCTGGGCCCAGGCCTGGGCCTAGGCCTAGGCCTGGGCCTGGGCCTGGCCCTGGGCCTGGGCCTGGGCCTGGGCCTGGGCCCTGGGCCTGGGCCTGGGCCTGGGCCTAGGCCTGGGCCTGAGCCTGGGCCTGGGCCTGGGCCCTGGGCCTGGGCCTAGGCCTGGGCCTAGGCCTAGGCCTGGGCCTGGGCCTAGGCCTGGGCCTGGGCCTAGGCCTAGGCCTGGGCCTGGGCCTCGGCCTAGGCCTGGGCCTAGGCCCTGGGCCTGGGCCTAGGCCTAGGCCTAGGCCTGGGCCTAGGCCAGGCCTGGGCCTGAGGCCTAGGCCTAGGCCTAGGCCTGGGCCTGGGCCTAGGCCTAGGCCTAGGCCTGGGCCTGGCCTAGGCCTGGGCCTGGGCCTGGGCCTGGGCCTGGGCCTGAGGCCTAGGCCTGGGCCTGGGCCTGAGCCTGGGCCCTGGGCCTAGGCCTGGGCCTGGGCCTGGGCCTGGGCCTGGGCCTGGGCCTGGGCCTGGGCCTGGGCCTGGGCCTAGGCCTAGGCCTGGGCCTGGGCCTGGGCCTGGGCCTGGGCCTGGGCCTGGGCCTGGGCCCTGGGCCTAGGCCTGGCCCTAGGCCTGGGCCTGGGCCTGGGCCTAGGCCTGGGCCTGGGCCTGGGCCCTGGGCCTGAGGCCTGGGCCTGGGCCTGGGCCTGGGGGCCCTGGGCCTGGGCCTGGGCCTGGGCCTGGGCCTGGGCCTGGGCTGGGCCTGGGCCTGGGCCTGGGCCTGGGCCTGGGCCTGGGGCCTGGGCCTGGGCCTGGGCCTGGGCCTGGGCCTGGGCCTGGGCCTGGGCCTGGGCCTGGGCCTGGGCCTGGGCCTGGGCCTGGGCCTGGGCCTGGGCCTGGGCCCTGGGCCTGGGCCTGGGCCTAGGCCTGGGCCTGGGCCTGGAGGCCTGGGCCTAGGCCTGGGCTGGGCCTGGGCCTAGGCCTGGGCCTGGGCCCTAGGCCTAGGCCTGGGCCTGAGCCTAGGCCTGGGCCTAGGCCTGGGCCTGGGCCCTGGGCCTGGGCCTAGGCCTGGGCCTAGGCCTGGGCCTGCCTAGGCCTAGGCCTAGGCCTGGAGGCCTAGGCCTGGGCCTGGGCCTAGGCCTGGGCCTGGGCCTGGGCCTGGGCCTAGGCCTGGGCCTGGGCCTGGGCCTGGGCCTGGGCCTGGGCCTGGGCCCTGGGCCTGAGGCCTGGGCCTGGCCTAGGCCTGAGGCCTGGGCCTAGGCCTGGGCCTGGCCTGGGCCTAGGCCTGGGCCTAGGCCTGGGCCTGGGCCTAGGCCTAGGCCTAGGCCTAGGCCTGGGCCTGGGCCTGGGCCTGGGCCTGGGCCTGGGCCTGGGCCTGGGCCTGGGCCTGCCTAGGCCTGGGCCCTGGGCCTGGGCCTGGGCCTGGGCCCTGGGCCTGGGCCTGGGCCTGGGCCTGGGCCTGGGCCCTGGGCCTGGGCCTGGGCCTAGGGGCCTAGGCCTGGGCCTGGGCCTGGGCCTGGGCCTAGGCCCTGGGCCTGGGCCTGGGCCTAGGCCCTGGGCCTAGGCCTGGGCCTGGGCCTGGGCCTGGGCCTGGGCCCTGGGCCTGGGCCTGGGCCCAGGCCTGGGCCTGGGCCTGGGCCCTGGGCCTAGGCCTAGGCCTGGGCCTGGGCCTGGGCCTGGGCCTGGGCCTGGGCCCTGGGCCTGGGCCTGGGCCTGGGCCTGGGCCTGGGCCTGGGCCTAGGCCTGGGCCTGGGCCTGGGCCTAGGCCTGGGCCTAGGCCTGGGCCTGGGCCTGGGCCTGGGCCTGGGCCTGGGCCCTAGGCCTAGGCCTGGGCCTAGGCCTGGGCCTGGGCCTGGGCCTGGGCCTAGGCCTAGGCCTAGGCCTGAGCCTGGGCCTGGGCCTAGGCCTAGGCCTGGGCCTGGGCCTGGGCCCTGGGCCTAGGCCCTGGGCCTGGGCCTGGGCCTAGGCCTGGGCCTGGGCCTAGGCCTGGGCCCTGGGCCTGGGCCTGAGGCCTGGGCCTGGGCCTGGGCCTGGGCCTGGGCCTGGGCCTGGGCCTGGGCCTGGGCCTGGCCTGGGCCTAGGCCCTAAGGCCTGGGCCTAGGCCTGGGCCTAGGCCTGGGCCTGGGCCTGGGCCTGGAGGCCTGGGCCTGGGCCTGGGCCCTGGGCCTGGGCCTGGGCCTGGGCCTGGGCCTGGGCCTGGGCCTGAGGCCTGGGCCTGGGCCTGGGCCCTGGGCCTGGGCCTGGGCCTAGGCCTGGGCCTGGAGCCTAAGGCCTGGGCCTGGGCCTGGGCCTGGGCCTGGGCCTGGGCCTGGGCCTAGGCCTAGGCCTGGGCCTAGGCCTGGGCCTGGGCCTGGGCCTGGGCCTAGGCCTGGGCCTAGGCCTGGGCCTGGGCCTGAGGCCTGGGCCTGGGCCTGGGCCTGGGCCTGGGCCTGGGCCTAGGCCTGGGCCTGGGCCTGGGCCCCTGGGCCTAGGCCTGGGCCTGGGCCTAGGCCTAGGCCTGGGCCTGGGCCTGGGCCTGGAGGCCTGGGCCTGGGCCTAGGCCCTGGGCCTAGGCCTGGGCCTGGGCCTGGGCCTGAGGCCTGGGCCTGGGCCTGGGCCTGGGCCTGGGCCTAGGCCTAGGCCTAGGCCTAGGCCTAGGCCTGGGCCTGGGCCTGGGCCTGGGCCTGGGCCTGGGCCTGGGCCTGGGCCCTGGGCCCTGGGCCTGGGCCTGGGCCTGGGCCTGGGCCTGAGGCCTGGGCCTGGGCCTGGGCCTGGGCCCTAGGCCCTGGGCCTGGGCCTGGGCCCTAGGCCTGGGCCTGGGCCTAGGCCAGGCCTAGGCCTGGGCCTGGGCCTAGGCCTAGGCCTGGGCCTGGGCCTGGGCCTGGGCCCTGGGCCCTGGGCCTGGGCCTGGGCCTGGCCCTGGGCCTGAGGCCTGGGCCTGGGCCTAGGCCTGGGCCTGGGCCTGGGCCTAGGCCTGGGCCTAGGCCTGGGCCTGGGCCTGGGCCTAGGCCTAGGCCTGGGCCTAGGCCTGGGCCCTGGGCCCTGGGCCTGGAGGCCTGGGCCTGGGCCTGGGCCTGGGCCTAGGCCTGGGCCTAGGCCCTGGGCCTAGGCCCTGGGCCTGGGCCTGGGCCTGGGCCTGGGCCTGGGCCTGGGCCCTGGGCCTGGGCCTGGGCCTGGGCCTGGGCCTGGCCTAGGCCTGGGCCTGGGCCTGGGCCTAGGCCTGGCCTGAGCCTGGGCCTGGGCCTGGGCCTAGGCCTGGGCCTAGGCCTAGGCCTGGGCCTGGGCCTGGGCCTGGGCCTGGGCCTAGGCCTGGGCCTGAGGCCTGGGCCTGGGCCTGGGCCTGGGCCTGGGCCTGGGCCTGGGCCTGAGGCCCTGGGCCTGGGCCTAGGCCTGGGCCTGGGCCTGGGCCCTGGGCCTAGGCCTAGGCCTGGGCCTAGGCCTGGGCCCTGGGCCTGGGCCTGGGCCTGGGCCTGGGCCTGGGCCTGGGCCTGGGCCTAGGCCTAGGCCTGGCCTAGGCCTGGGCCTAGGCCTGGGCCTAGGCCTAGGCCTGGGCCTGGGCCTGGGGCCTAGGCCCTGGGCCTGGGCCTAGGCCTGGGCCTGGGCCTGGGCCTAGGCCTGGGCCTGGGCCTGGGCCTGAGGCCTAGGCCTGGGCCTGGGCCTGGGCCCTAGGCCTGGGCCTGGGCCTGGGCCTGGGCCTGGGCCTGGGCCTGGGGCCTGGGCCTGGGCCTGGGCCTAGGCCCTGGGCCTGGGCCTGGGCCTGGGCCCTAGGCCTGGGCCTGGGCCTGGGCCTGGGCCTGGGCCTGGGCCTGGGCCTGGAGGCCTGGGCCTGGGCCTGGGCCTAGGCCTGGGCCTGGGCCTGGAGGCCTGGGCCTGGGCCTGGGCCTGGGCCTGGGCCTGGGCCCTGGGCCTGGGCCCTGGGCCTGGGCCTGGGCCTGGGCCTGAGCCTGGGCCTGGGCCTGGGCCTGGGCCTGGGCCTGGGCCTGGGCCTGGGCCCTGGGCCTGGGCCTGGGCCTGGGCCTGGGCCTGGGCCTGGGCCTGGGCCCTGGGCCTGGGCCTGGGCCTGGGCCCTGGGCCTGGGCCTAGGCCTGGGCCTGGGCCTAGGCCTGGGCCTGGGCCTGGGCCTAGGCCAGGCCTAGGCCTGAGGCCTGGGCCCTGGGGCCTAGGCCTGGGCCTGGGCCTGGGCCTAGGCCTGGGCCTGGGCCTGGCCTAGGCCTGGCCTGGGCCTGGGCCTGGGCCTGGGCCCTAGGCCTAGGCCTGGGCCTGGGCCTGGGCCCTAGGCCTGGCCTAGGCCTGGGCCTGGGCCCTGGGCCTGGGCCTGGGCCTGGGCCTGGGCCTGGGCCTGGGCCTGGGCCTGGGCCTAGGCCTGGGCCTGGGCCTGGGCCCTGGGCCTGGGCCTGGGCCTGGGCCTGGGCCTGGGCCTAGGCCTGGGCCTAGGCCTGGGCCTGGGCCTGGGCCTGGGCCCTGGGCCTGGGCCCTGGGCCCTGGGCCCTGGGCCTGGGCCTGGGCCCTGGGCCTAGGCCTAGGCCTGGGCCTGGGCCTGGGCCTGGGCCTGGGCCTGGGCCTGGGCCCTGGGCCTGGGCCTGAGGCCTGGGCCTGGGCCTAGGCCTGGGCCTAGGCCTAAGGCCTAGGCCTAGGCCTAGGCCTGGGCCTAGGCCTGGGCCTGGGCCTGGGCCTGGGCCTGGGCCCTGGGCCTGGGCCTGGGCCTAGGCCTGGGCCTGGGCCCTAGGCCTGGGCCTGGGCCTGGGCCTAGGCCTAGGCCTAGGCCTAGGCCTGGGCCTGGGCCTGGGCCTAGGCCTGGGCCTGGGCCTGGGCCTAGGCCTGGGCCTGGGCCTGGGCCTGGGCCTGGGCCTGGGCCTGGGCCTGGGCCTAGGCCCTGGGCCTGGGCCTAGGCCTAGGCCTGGGCCTGGGCCTGGGCCTGGGCCCTGGGCCTGGGCCTGGGCCTGGGCCCTGGGCCTGGGCCTAGGCCTGGGCCTAGGCCTGGGCCTGGGCCTGGGCCTGGGCCTAGGCCCTGGGCCTGGGCCTGGGCCTGGGCCTGGGCCTGGGCCTGGGCCTGGGCCTGGGCCTGGGCCTGGGCCTGGGCCTAGGCCTGGGCCTGGGCCTAGGCCTGGCCTAGGCCTGGGCCTGGGCCTAGGCCTGGGCCTGGGCCTGGGCCTGGGCCTGGGCCTGGGCCTAGGCCTGGGGGCCTGGGCCTAGGCCTAGGCCTGGGCCTGGGCCTGGGCCTGGGCCTGGGCCTGGCCCTGGGCCTGGGCCTGGGCCTGGGCCTGGGCCTGGGCCTGGGCCTGGGCCTGGGCCTGGGCCTAGGCCTGGGCCTGGGCCTGGGCCTGAGGCCTGGGCCTAGGCCTGGGCCTGGGCCTGGGCCTGGGCCCTGGGCCTGGGCCCTGGGCCTGGGCCTGGGCCTGGGCCTGGGCCTGGGCCTAGGCCTGGGCCTGGGCCCCCTGGGCCTGGGCCTGGGCCTGGGCCTGGGCCTGGGCCCTGGGCCTGGGCCTGGGCCTGGGCCTGGGCCTGGGCCTGGGCCTGGCCCTGGGCCTGGGCCTGGGCCTGGGCCTGGGCCTGGGCCTGGGCCTAGGCCTAGGCCCTGGGCCCTAGGCCTGGGCCTAGGCCTGGGCCTGGGCCTGGGCCTAGGCCTGGGCCCAGGCCCTGGGCCTGGGCCTGGGCCTGGGCCTGGGCCTGGGCCTGGGCCTGGGCCTGGGCCTGGGCCCTGGGCCTGGGCCTGGGCCTGGGCCTGGGCCTGGGCCTGGGCCCTGGGCCTGGGCCTGGGCCTGGGCCTGGGCCTGGGCCTGGGCCTGGCCTGGGCCTGGGCCTGGGCCTGGGCCTGGGCCTGGGCCTGGGCCTGGGCCTGGGCCTGGGCCCTGGGCCTAGGCCTGGGCCTGGGCCTGGGCCTAGGCCTGGGCCTAGGCCTGGGCCTGGAGGCCTGGGCCTGGGCCTGGGCCTGGGCCTGGGCCTGGGCCTGGGCCTGGGCCTGGGCCTGGGCCCTGGGCCTGGGCCCTAGGCCTGGGCCTGGGCCTGGGCCTAGGCCTGGGCCCTGGGCCTGGGCCTGGGGCCTGGGCCTGGGCCTGCCTGGCCTAGGCCTGGGCCTGGGCCTGGGCCTGGGCCTGGGCCTGGGCCTGGGCCTGGGCCTGGGCCTGGGCCTGGGCCTGGGCCTGGGCCTGGGCCTGGGCCTGGGCCTAGGCCTGAGGCCTGGAGGCCTGGGCCTAGGCCTGGGCCTGGGCCTGGGCCTGGGCCTAGGCCTGGGCCTGGGCCTGGGCCTAGGCCTGGGCCAGGCCTGGGCCTAGGCCTGGGCCTGGGCCTGGGCCTGGGCCTGGGCCTGGGCCTGGGCCTGGGCCTGGCCTGAGCCTGGGCCTGGGCCTGGGCCCTGGGCCTGGGCCTGGGCCCTGGGCCTGGGCCTGGGCCTGGGCCTGGGCCTGGGCCCTGGGCCTGGGCCTGGGCCTGGGCCTGGGCCCTGAGGCCTGGGCCTAGGCCTGGGCCTGGGCCTGGGCCTAGGCCTAGGCCTAGGCCTGGGCCTGGGCCTAGGCCTGGGCCTGGGCCTGGGCCTGGGCCTGGGCCTGGGCCTGGGCCTGGGCCTGGGCCTGGGCCTGGGCCCTGGGCCTGGGCCTGGGAGGCCTGGGCCTGGGCCTGGGCCTGGGCCTAGGCCTGGGCCTAGGCCCTGGGCCTAGGCCTAGGCCTAGGCCTGGGCCTGGGCCTGGGCCTGGGCCTGGGCCTAGGCCTGGGCCTGGGCCTGGGCCTGGGCCTGGGCCCTGGGCCTGGGCCTGGGCCTGGGCCTGGGCCTGGGCCTAGGCCCTGGGCCTGGGCCTGGGCCTGGGCCTGGGCCTGGGCCTAGGCCTGGGCCTAGGCCTGGGCCTGGGCCTGGGCCTGGGCCTGGGCCTGGGCCTGGGCCTGGGCCTGGGCCTGGGCCTGGGCCTGGGCCTGGGCCTGGGCCTGGGCCTGGGCCTGGGCCTAGGCCTAGGCCTGGGCCTAGGCCTAGGCCCTGGGCCTGGGCCTGGGCCTGGGCCTGGGCCTGGGCCTAGGCCTGAGCCTGGGCCTGGGCCTGGGCCTGGGCCTGGGCCTGGGCCTGGGCCTGGGCCTGGGCCTGGGCCTGGGCCCTGGGCCTGGGCCTGGGCCTGGGCCTGGGCCTGGGCCTGGGCCTGGGCCTGGGCCTAGGCCTGGGCCTAGGCCTGGGCCTAGGCCTAGGCCTGGGCCTAGGCCTGGGCCTGGGCCTGGGCCTAAGGCCTGGGCCTGGGCCTGGGCCTGGGCCTGGGCCTGGGCCTGGGCCTGGGCCTGGGCCTGGGCCTGGGCCTAGGCCCAAGGCCTGGGCCTGGGCCTAGGCCTGGGCCTGGGCCCTGGGCCTGGGCCTGGGCCTGGGCCTGGGCCTGGGCCTGGGCCTGGGCCTGGGCCTGGGCCTGGGCCTGGGCCTGGGCCTGGGCCTGGGCCTGGGCCTGGGCCTGGGCCTGGGCCTGGGCCTGGGCCTAGGCCTAGGCCTGGGCCTGGGCCTGGGCCTGGGCCTGGGCCTGGGCCTGGGCCTGGGCCCTGGGCCTGGGCCTGGGCCTGGGCCTGGGCCTGGGCCTGGGCCTGGGCCTGGGCCTGGGCCTGGGCCTGGGCCTGGGCCTGGGCCCTGGGCCTGGGCCTGGGCCTGGGCCTGGGCCTGGGCCTGGGCCTGGGCCTGGGCCTGGGCCTGGGCCTGGGCCCTGGGCCCTAGGCCTGGGCCTGGGCCTGGGCCTGGGCCTAGGCCTGGGCCTGGGCCTAGGCCTGGGCCTAGGCCTGGGCCTGGGCCTGGCCTGGGCCTGGGCCTGGGCCTGGGCCCCTGGGCCTAGGCCTAGGCCTAGGCCTGGGCCTGGGCCTGGGCCTGGGCCTGGGCCTAGGCCTGGGCCTGGGCCTGGCCCTGGGCCTAGGCCTGGGCCTAGGCCCTGGGCCTGGGCCTAGGCCTGGGCCTGGGCCTAGGCCTAGGGCCTGGGCCTAGGCCTAGGCCTGGGCCTGGGCCTAGGCCTGAGGCCCTGGGCCTGGGCCTAGGCCTGGGCCTGGGCCTGGGCCTGGGCCTGGGCCTGGGCCTGGGCCTGGGCCTGGGCCTGGGCCTGGGCCTGGGCCTGGGCCTGGGCCTGGGCCTGGGCCTGGGCCTGGGCCTGGGCCTGGGCCTGGGCCTAGGCCCTAGGCCTGGGCCCTGGGCCTGGGCCTGGGCCTGGGCCTAGGCCTGGGCCTGGGCCTGGGCCTGGGCCTGGGCCTGGGCCTAGGCCTGGGCCTGGGCCTGGGCCTAGCCCTGGGCCTGGGCCTGGGCCCTGGGCCTGGGCCCTGGGCCTGGGCCTAGGCCTAGGCCTGGGCCTGGGCCTGGGCCTGGGCCTGGGCCTAGGCCTGGGCCTAGGCCTGGGCCACAGGCCTGGGCCTGGGCCTAGGCCTGGGCCTGGGGGCCTGGGCCTGGGCCTGGGCCTGGGCCTGGGCCTAGGCCTGGGCCTGGGCCTGGGCCTGGGAGGCCTGGGCCTGGGCCTGGGCCTGGGCCTGGGCCTAGGCCTGGGCCTGGGCCTGGGCCTGGGCCTAGGCCTAGGCCTAGGCCTAGGCCTGGGCCTGGGCCTAGGCCTGGGCCTGGGCCCTGGGCCTGGGCCTGGGCCTGGGCCTGGGCCTGGGCCTAGGCCTGGGCCTGGGCCTAGGCCTGGGCCTAGGCCTGGGCCTGGGCCTGGGCCTGGGCCTGGGCCTAGGCCTGGGCCTAGGCCTGGGCCTGGGCCTAGGCCTAGGCCTGAGGCCTGAGCCTGGGCCTGGGCCTGGGCCTGGGCCTGGGCCTGGGCCTGGGCCCTGAGGCCTGGGCCTGGGCCCTGGGCCCTGGGCCTGGGCCTGGGCCTGGGCCTAGGCCTGGGCCTGGGCCTGGGCCTGGGCCTGGGCCTGGGCCTGGGCCTGGGCCTAGGCCTGGGCCTAGGCCTGGGCCTAGGCCTGGGCCTGGGCCTGGGCCTGGGCCTAGGCCTGGGCCTGGGCCTGGGCCTGGGCCTGGGCCTGGGCCTAGGCCTGGGCCTGGGCCTGGGCCTGGGCCTGGGCCTGGGCCTGGGCCTAGGCCTGGGCCCTGGGCCTGGGCCTGGGCCTGGGCCCTGGGCCTGGGCCTGGGCCTGGGCCTGGGCCCTGGGCCTGGGCCTGGGCCTGGGCCTGGGCCTGGGCCTGGGCCTGGGCCTGGGCCTGGGCCTGGGCCCTAGGCCTGGGCCTGGGCCTGGGCCCTGGGCCTGGGCCTGGGCCTGGGCCTGGGCCCTGGGCCTGGCCCTGGGCCTGGGCCTGGGCCTGGGCCTGGGCCTGGGCCTGGGCCTAGGCCTGGGCCTGGGGGCCCTGGGCCTGGGCCTGGGCCTAGGCCTGGGCCTGGGCCTGGGCCTGGGCCTGGGCCTGGGCCCTGGGCCTGGGCCTGGGCCTGGGCCTGGGCCTGGGCCTGGGCCTAGGCCTGGGAGGCCTGGGCCTGGGCCTGGGCCTGGGCCTAGGCCTGGGCCTGGGCCTGGGCCTGGGCCTAGGCCTGGGCCTGGGCCCTGGGCCTGGGCCTGGGCCTGGGCCTGGGCCTGGGCCTGGGCCTGGGCCTGGGCCTGGGCCTGGGCCTAGGCCTGGGCCTGGGCCTGGGAAGCCTAGGCCTAGGCCTGGGCCTGGGCCTGGGCCTGGGCCTAGGCCTAGGCCTGGGCCTGGGCCTGGGCCTGGGCCTGGGCCTGGGCCTGGGCCTGGGCCTGGGCCTAGGCCTGGGCCTGGGCCTGGGCCTGGGCCTGGGCCTGGGCCTGGGCCTGGGCCTGGGCCTGGGCCTGGGCCTGGGCCTGGAGGCCTGGGCCTGGGCCTGGGCCTGGGCCTGGGCCTGGGCCTGGGCCTGGGCCTGGGCCTGGGCCTGAGCCTGGGCCTGGGCCTAGGCCTGGGCCTGAGGCCTGGGCCTAGGCCTGGGCCTGGGCCTAGGCCTGAGCCTGGGCCTGGGCCCTAGGCCTGGGCCTGGGCCTGGGCCTGGGCCTGGGCCTGGGCCTGGGCCCTGGGCCTGGGCCTGGGCCTGGGCCTGGGCCTGGGCCTGGGCCTGGGCCTGGGCCTGGGCCTGGGCCTGGGCCTGGGCCTGGGCCTGGGCCTGGGCCTGGGCCTGGGCCTGGGCCTGGGCCTGGGCCTGGGGCCTGGGCCTGGGCCTGGGCCTGGGCCTGGGCCTGGGCCTGGGCCTGGGCCTGGGCCTGGGCCTGGGCCCTGGGCCTGGGGCCTGGGCCTGGGCCTGGGCCTGGGCCTGGGCCTGGGCCTGGGCCTGGGCCCTGGGCCTGGGCCTGGGCCTGGGCCTGGGCCTGGGCCTGGGCCTGGGCCTGGGCCTGGGCCTGGGCCTGGGCCTGGGCCTGGGCCCTGGGCCCTGGGCCTGGGCCTGGGCCTGGGCCTGGGCCCTGGGCCTGGGCCCTGGGCCTGGGCCTGGGCCTGGGCCTGGGCCTGGGCCTGGGCCTGGGCCTGGGCCTGGGCCTGGGCCTGGGCCTGGGCCTGGGCCTGGGCCTGGGCCTGGGCCTGGGCCTGGGCCTGGGCCTGGGCCTGGGCCTGGGCCTGGGCCTGGGCCTGGGCCTGGGCCTGGGCCTAGGCCTGGGCCTAGGCCTGGGCCTGGGCCTGGGCCTGGGCCTAGGCCTGGGCCTGGGCCTAGGCCTAGGCCTGGGCCTAGGCCTAGGCCTAGGCCTGGGCCTGGGCCTGGGCCTGGGCCTGGGCCTAGGCCTGGGCCTGGGCCTGGGCCTGGGCCTGGGCCTGGGCCTGGGCCTAGGCCTGGGCCTGGGCCTGGGCCTGGGCCTGGGCCTGGGCCTGGGCCTGGGCCTGGGCCTGGGCCTGGGCCTGGGCCTGGGCCTGGGCCTGGGCCTGGGCCTAGGCCTGGGCCTGGGCCTGGGCCTGGGCCTAGGCCTGGGCCTGGGCCTAGGCCTGGGCCTGGGCCTAGGCCTAGGCCTGGGCCTGGGCCTGGGCCTGGGCCTGGGCCTGGGCCTAGGCCCTAGGCCTAGGCCTAGGCCTAGGCCTGGGCCTGGGCCTGGGCCTGGGCCTGGGCCTGGGCCTGGGCCTGGGCCTGGGCCTGGGCCTGGCCTAGGCCTGGGCCCTGGGCCTGGGCCTAGGCCTGGGCCTGGGCCTAGGGGCCTGGGCCTGGGCCTGGGCCTGGGCCTGGGCCTGGCCCTGGGCCTAGGCCTGGGCCTGGGCCTAGGCCTAGGCCTGGGCCTGGGCCCTGGGCCCTGGGCCTGGGCCTGGGCCTAGGCCCTGGGCCTGGGCCTGGGCCTGGGCCTGGGCCTGGGCCCTGGGCCTGGGCCTGGGCCTGGAGGCCTGGGCCTGGGCCTGGGCCTGGGCCTGGGCCTGGGCCTGGGCCTGGGCCTGGGCCTGGGCCTGGGCCTGGGCCTGGGCCTGGGCCTGGGCCTGGGCCTGGGCCTGGGCCTGGGCCTGGGCCTGGGCCTGGGCCTGGGCCTGGGCCTGGGCCTGGGCCTGGGCCTGGGCCTGGCCTAGGCCTAGGCCTGGCCTAGGCCTGGGCCTGGGCCTGGGCCTGGGCCTAGCCTGGGCCTGGGCCTGGGCCTGGGCCTGGAGGCCTGGGCCTGGGCCTAGGCCTGGGCCTGGGCCTGGGCCTGGGCCTGGGCCTGGGCCTGGGCCTGGGCCTGGGCCTGGGCCTGGGCCTAGGCCTGGGCCTGGGCCTGGGCCTGGGCCTGGGCCTGGGCCTAGGCCTGGGCCTGGGCCTGGGCCTGGGCCTGGGCCTAGGCCTGGGCCTGGGCCTGGGCCTGGGCCTGGGCCTGGGCCTGGGCCTGGGCCTGGGCCCTGGGCCTAGGCCTGGGCCTGGGCCTGGGCCTGGGCCTGGGCCTGGGCCTGGGCCTGGGCCTGGGCCTGGGCCTGGGCCTGGGCCTAGGCCTGGGCCTGGGCCTGGGCCTAGGCCCTGGGCCTGGGCCTGGGCCTAGGCCTGGGCCTGGCCTGGGCCTGGGCCTGGGCCTGGGCCTGGGCCCTGGGCCTAGGCCCTGGGCCTGGGCCTGGGCCTGGGCCTGGGCCTGGGCCTGGGCCTGGGCCTGGGCCTGGGCCTGGGCCTGGGCCTGGGCCTGGGCCTGGGCCTGGGCCTGGGCCTGGGCCCTAGGCCTGGGCCTGGGCCTGGGCCTGGGCCCTGGGCCTGGGCCTGGGCCTGGGCCTGGGCCTGGGCCTAGGCCTGGGCCTGGGCCTGAGGCCTGGGCCCTGGGCCTGGGCCTAGGCCTGGGCCTGGGCCTGGGCCTGGGCCTGGGCCTGGGCCTGGGCCTGGGCCTGGGCCTGGGCCTGGGCCTGGGCCTGGGCCTGGGCCTGGGCCTGGGCCTGGGCCTGGGCCTGGGCCTGGGCCTGGGCCTGGGCCTGGGCCTGGGCCCTGGGCCTGGGCCTGGGCCTGGGCCTGGGCCTGGGCCTGGGCCTGGGCCTGGGCCTGGGCCTGGGCCTGGGCCTGGGCCTGGGCCTGGGCCTAGGCCTGGGCCTGGGCCTGGGCCTGGGCCTGGGCCTGGGCCTGGGCCTGGGCCTGGGCCTGGGCCTGGGCCTGGGCCTGGGCCTGAGGCCTGGGCCTAGGCCCTGGGCCTGGGCCTGGGCCCTGGGCCTGGGCCTGGGCCTGCCTAGGCCTGGGCCCTGGGCCTGGGCCTGGGCCTGGGCCTGGGCCTGGGCCTGGGCCTGGGCCTGGGCCTGGGCCCTGGGCCTGGGCCTGGGCCTGGGCCTGGGCCTGGGCCTGGGCCTGGGCCTGGGCCTGGGCCTGGGCCTGGGCCTGGGCCTGGGCCTGGGCCTGGGCCTGGGCCCTGGGCCTGGGCCTGGGCCTAGGCCTGGGCCTAGGCCTAGGCCTGAGGCCTGGGCCTGGGCCTGGGCCAGGCCTGGGCCTAGGCCTAGGCCCTGGGCCTGGGCCTAGGCCTGGGCCTAGGCCTGGGCCTGGGCCTAGGCCTGGGCCTGGGCCTAGGCCTGGGCCTGGGCCTGGGCCTAGGCCTGGGCCTGGGCCTGGGCCTGGGCCTGGGCCTGGGCCTGGGCCTGGGCCTGGGCCTAGGCCTGGGCCTGGGCCTGGGCCTGGGCCTGGGCCTGGGCCTAGGCCTGGGCCTAGGCCTGAGGCCTGGGCCTGGGCCTAGGCCTGGGCCTGGCCTAGGCCTGGGCCTGGGCCTGGGCCTAGGCCTGGGCCTGGGCCTGGGCCTGGGCCTGGGCCTGGCCCTGGGCCTGGGCCTGGGCCTGGGCCTGGGCCTGGGCCTGGGCCTGGGCCTGGGGCCTGGGCCTGGGCCTGGGCCTGGGCCTAGGCCTGGGAGGCCTGGGCCTGGGCCTGGGCCTGGGCCTAGGCCTGGGCCTAGGCCTGGGCCTAGGCCTGGGCCTAGGCCTGGGCCTGGGCCTGGGCCTGCCTAGGCCTGGGCCTGGGCCTGGGCCTGGGCCTGGGCCTGGGCCTGGGCCTGGGCCTGGGCCTGGGCCTGGGCCTGGGCCTGGGCCTGGGCCTGGGCCTAGGCCTGGGCCTAGGCCTAGGCCTAGGCCTAGGCCCTGGGCCTGGGCCCTGGGCCTGGGCCTGGGCCTAGGCCTAGGCCTAGGCCCTGGGCCTGGGCCTGGGCCTGGGCCTGGGCCTGGGCCTGGGCCTGGGCCTGGGCCTGGGCCTGGGCCTGGGCCTGGGCCTGGGCCTGGGCCTGGGCCTGGGCCTAGGCCTGGGCCTGGGCCTGGGGGGCCTGGGCCTGGGCCTGGGCCTGGGCCTGGGCCTGGGCCTGGCCTAGGCCTAGGCCTAGGCCTGGGCCTAGGCCTAGGCCTGGGCCCTGGGCCTGGGCCTAGGCCTGAGGCCTGGGCCTGGGCCTGGGCCTGGGCCTAGGCCTAGGCCTGGGCCTGGGCCTGGGCCTGGGCCTAGGCCTGGGCCCTGGGCCTGGGCCTGGGCCTGGGCCTGGGCCTAGGCCTGGGCCTGGGCCTGGGCCTGGGCCTAGGCCCTGGGCCCTAGGCCTGGGCCTGGGCCTGGGCCTGGGCCTAGGCCTGGGCCTAGGCCTGGCCTAGGCCTGGGCCTAGGCCTAGGCCTGGGCCCTGGGCCTAGGCCTAGGCCTAGGCCTGGGCCTGGGCCTAGGCCTGGGCCTAGGCCTGGGCCTGGGCCTGGGCCTGGGCCTGGGCCTAGGCCTGGGCCTAGGCCTGGGCCTGGGCCTGGGCCTGGCCCTGGGCCTAGGCCTGGGCCTGGGCCTAGGCCTGGGCCTGAGGCCTGGGCCTAGGCCTAGGCCTGGGCCTAGGCCTAGGCCTAGGCCTAGGCCTGGGCCTAGGCCTGGGCCCAGGCCTGGGCCTGGCCTGGGCCTGGGCCTGGGCCTGGGCCCTGGGCCTGGGCCTGGGCCTGGGCCTGGGCCTGGGCCTGGGAGGCCCTGGGCCTGGGCCTGGGCCTGGGCCTAGGCCTGGGCCTAGGGGCCTAGGCCTGGGCCTAGGCCTAGGCCTAGGCCTGGCCTAGGCCTGGGCCTGGGCCTAGGCCTAGGCCTGGGCCTGGGCCTAGGCCTGGGCCTAGGCCTGAGGCCTAGGCCTAGGCCTGGGCCTAGGCCTAGGCCTGGGCCTGGGCCTGGGCCTAGGCCTGGGGGCCTGGGCCTAGGCCCTGGCCTAGGCCTGGGCCTGGGCCTGGGCCTGGGCCTAGGGGCCTAGGCCTAGGCCTGGGCCTGGGCCCTGGGCCTGGGCCTGGGCCTGGGCCTGAGGCCTAGGCCTAGGCCTAGGCCCTAGGCCTGGGCCTGGGCCTGGGCCTGGGCCTGGGCCTGGGCCTGAGGCCTGGGCCTGGGCCTAGGGGCCTGGGCCCTGGGCCTGGGCCTGGGCCTGGGCCTGGGCCTAGGCCCTAGGCCTGGGCCTGGGCCTGGGCTGCAAGGCCTGGGCCTGGGCCTGGGCCTGGGCCTGGGCCTAGGCCTGGGCCTAGGCCTGGGCCTGGGCCTGGGCCTGGGCCTGGGCCCTAGGCCTAGGCCTAGGCCTGGGCCTGGGCCTGGGCCTGGGCCTGGGCCTGGGCCTGGGCCCTGGGCCTAGGCCTAGGCCTAGGCCTAGGCCTAGGCCTAGGCCCTAGGCCTAGGCCTGGGCCTGGGCCTGGGCCTGGGCCTGGGCCTGGGCCTGGGCCTAGGCCTGGGCCTGGGCCCTGGGCCTAGGCCTGGGCCTGGGCCTGGGCCTGGGCCTGGGCCTGGGCCTGGGCCTGGGCCTGGGCCTGGGCCTAGGCCTAGGCCTGGGCCTAGGCCTAGGCCTGGGCCTAGGCCTGGGCCTGGGCCTAGGCCTGGAGGCCTAGGCCTGGCCTAGGCCTGGGCCTGGGCCTGGGCCTGGGCCTAGGCCTGGGCCTGGGCCCTGGGCCTGGGCCTGGGCCTGGGCCTGGGCCTGGGCCTGGGCCTGGGCCTGGGAGGCCTGGGCCTGGGCCTGAAGCCTGGGCCTGGGCCTGGGCCAGGCCTGGGCCTGGGCCTGGGCCTAGGCCTGGGCCTGGGCCTGGGCCTGGGCCTAGGCCTGGGCCTAGGCCTGGGCCTGGAGGCCTGGGCCTGGGCCTGGGCCTAGGCCTGGGCCTGGGCCTGGGCCTGGGCCTGGGCCTAGGCCTAGGCCCTGGGCCTGGGCCTGGGCCTGGGCCTGGCCTGGCCCTAGGCCTGGGCCTGGGCCTGGGCCTAGGCCTAGGCCTGGGCCTGGGCCTGGGCCTAGGCCTGGGCCTGGGCCTGGGCCTGGGCCTAGGCCTGGGCCTAGGCCTGGGCCTAGGCCTGGGCCTGGGCCTGGGCCTAGGCCTGGGCCTGGGCCCTGGGCCTGGGCCTGGGCCTGGGCCTGGGCCTGGGCCTGGGCCTAGGCCTGGGCCTGGGCCTGGGCCTGGGCCTAGGCCTGGGCCTAGGCCTGGGCCTGGGCCTAGGCCTAGGCCTGGGCCTGGGCCTGGGCCTGGGGGCCTGGGCCTAGGCCTGGGCCTGGGCCTAGGGGCCTGGGCCTGGGCCTGGGCCTGGGCCTGGGCCTGGGCCTGGGCCTGGGCCTGGGCCTGGGCCTGGGCCTAGGCCTAGGCCTAGGCCTAGGCCTGGGCCTGGGCCTAGGCCTGGGCCTGGGCCTGGGCCTAGGCCTGCCTAGGCCTGGGCCTGGGCCTGGGCCTAGGCCCTGGGCCTGGGCCTGGGCCTAGGCCTAGGCCTGGGGCCTAGGCCTGGGCCTGAGGCCTAGGCCTAGGCCTGGGCCTGGGCCCTAGGCCTAGGCCTGGGCCTAGGCCTGGGCCTAGGCCTGGGCCTGGGCCTGGGCCTGGGCCTGGGCCTGGGCCTAGGCCTGGGCCTAGGCCTGGGCCTGGGCCTAGGCCTGGGCCTAGGCCTGGGCCTAGGCCTGGGCCTGGGCCTGGGCCTGGGCCTGGGCCTGGGCCTGGGCCTGGGCCTAGGCCTGGGCCTGGGCCTGGGCCTGGGCCTGGGCCTGGGCCTGGGCCTGGGCCTAGGCCTGGGCCTGGGCCTGGGCCTGGGCCTGGGCCTGGGCCTGGGCCTGGGCCTGGGCCTGGGCCTGGCCTGGGCCTGGGCCTGGGCCTGGGCCTGGGCCTGGGCCTGGGCCTGGGCCCTGGGCCTGGGCCTGGGCCTGGGCCTGGGCCTGGGCCTAGGCCTAGGCCTAGGCCTAGGCCTGGGCCTGGGCCTAGGCCTGGGCCTGGGCCTGGGCCTGGGCCTAGGCCTGGGCCTGGGCCTGGGCCTAGGCCTAGGCCTGGGCCTAGGCCTGGGCCTGGGCCTGGGCCTGGGCCTAGGCCTGGGCCTGGGCCTGGAGGCCTAGGCCTGGGCCTAGGCCTAGGCCCTGGGCCTAGGCCTGGCCTAGGCCTAGGCCTAGGCCTGGGCCCTGGGCCTGGGCCTGGGCCTGGGCCTGGGCCTGGGCCTGGGCCTGGGCCTAGGCCTAGGCCTAGGCCTGGGCCTGGGCCTGGGCCTAGGCCTGGGCCTGGGCCTAGGCCTGGGCCTGGGCCTGGGCCTAGGCCTGGGCCTGGGCCTGGGCCTGGGCCTAGGCCTAGGCCTAGGCCTGGGCCTGGGCCTGGGCCTGGGCCTAGGCCTGGGCCTAGGCCTAGGCCTGGGCCTGGGCCTGGGCCTGGGCCTGGGCCTGGGCCTGGGCCTGGGCCTGGGCCTAGGCCTAGGCCTAGGCCTAGGCCTGGGCCTAGGCCTAGGCCTGGGCCTAGGCCTAGGCCTGGGCCTGGGCCTAGGCCTAGGGGCCTGGGCCTGGGCCTGGGCCTGGGCCTGGGCCTGGGCCTGGGCCTGGGCCTGGGCCTGGGCCTGGGCCTGGGCCTAGGCCTGGGCCTAGGCCTAGGCCTAGGCCTAGGCCTAGGCCTGGGCCTGGGCCTAGGCCTAGGCCTGGGCCTGGGCCCTGGGCCTAGGCCTAGGCCTGGGCCTGGGCCTAGGCCTAGGCCTGGGCCTGGGCCTAGGCCTGGGCCTGGGCCTGGGCCTGGGCCTAGGCCTAGGCCTAGGCCTAGGCCTGGGCCTGGGCCTGGGCCTGGGCCTAGGCCTAGGCCTAGGCCTAGGCCTAGGCCTGGGCCTGGGCCTGGGCCTGGGCCTGAGCCTGGCCTGGGCCTGGGCCTGGGCCTGGGCCTGGGCCTGGGCCTGGGCCTGGGCCCTGGGCCTGGGCCTGGGCCTAGGCCTAGGCCTGGGCCTGGGCCTGGGCCTGGGCCTGGGCCTGGGCCTAGGCCTAGGCCTAGGCCTGGGCCTGGGCCCTGGGCCTGGGCCTGGGCCTGGGCCTAGGCCTGGGCCTGGGCCTGGGCCTAGGCCTGGGCCTGGGCCTGGGCCTGGGCCTGGGCCTAGGCCTAGGCCTAGGCCTGGGCCTAGGCCTGGGCCTAGGCCTGGGCCTGAGGCCTGGGCCTGGGCCTGGGCCCTGGCCCTGGGCCTGGGCCTAGGCCTGGGCCTGGGCCTAGGCCCTAGGCCTGGGCCTGGGCCTGGGCCTGGGCCTGGGCCTGGGCCTGGGCCTGGCCTAGGCCTGGGCCTAGGCCTGGGCCTAGGCCTAGGCCTGGGCCTGGGCCTAGGCCTGGGCCTGGGCCTGGGCCTGGGCCTGGGCCTGGGCCTGGGCCTGGGCCTGGGGCCTGGGCCTGGGCCCTGGGCCTGGGCCTGGGCCTGGGCCTGGGCCTGGGCCTGGGCCTGGGCCTGGGCCTGGGCCTAGGCCTGGGCCTGGGCCTAGGCCTGGGCCTGGGCCTGGGCCTGGGCCTGGGCCTGGGCCTGGCCTAGGCCTGGGCCTGGGCCTGGGCCTGGGCCTGGGCCTGGGCCTGGGCCTGGGCCTGGGCCTGGGCCTGGGCCTGGGCCTAGGCCTGGGCCTGGGCCTGGGCCTAGGCCTGGGCCTAGGCCTAGGCCTGGGCCTGGGCCTGGGCCTGGGCCTAGGCCTGGGCCCTGGGGCCTGGGCCTGGGGGCCTGGGCCTGGGCCTAGGCCTGGGCCTGAGGCCTGGGCCTGGGCCTGGGCCTGGGCCTGGGGGCCTGGGCCTGGGCCTGGGCCTGGGCCTGGGCCTGGGCCTGGGCCTAGGCCTGGGCCTAGGCCTAGGCCTAGGCCTGGGCCTGGGCCTGGGCCTAGGCCTGGGCCTAGGCCTAGGCCCCTGGGCCTGGGCCTGGGCCTGGGCCTGGGCCTGGGCCTGGGCCTGGGCCTGGGCCTGGGCCTGGGCCTGGGCCTGGGCCTAGGCCTGGGCCTGGGCCTAGGCCTAGGCCTGGGCCTGGGCCTAGGCCTGGGCCTAGGCCTAGGCCTGGGCCTAGGCCTGGGCCTGGGCCTGGGCCTGGGCCTGGGCCTGGGCCTGGGCCTGAGGCCTGGGCCTGGGGCCTAGGCCTGGGCCTGGGCCTGGGCCTGGGCCTGGGCCCTGGGCCTAGGCCTGGGCCTAGGCCTAGGCCTGGGCCTGGGCCTAGGCCTAGGCCTAGGCCTGGGCCTGGGCCTAGGGCCTAGGCCTGGAGGCCTGGGCCTGGGCCTGGGCCTGGGCCTGGGCCTGGGCCTGGGCCTGGGCCTGGGCCTGGGCCTAAGGCCTAGGCCTAGGCCTAGGCCTGGGCCTGGGGGCCTGGGCCTAGGCCTAGGCCTAGGCCTGGGCCTGAGGCCTGGGCCTGGGCCTGGGCCTGGGCCCTGGGCCTGGGCCCTGGGCCTAGGCCTGGGCCTGGGCCTGGGCCTGGGCCTGGGCCTGGGCCTGGGCCTAGGCCTGGGCCTGGGCCTGGGCCTAGGGGCCTGGGCCTGGGCCTGGGCCTAGGCCTAGGCCTGGGCCTGGGCCTAGGCCCTGGGGGCCTGGGCCTAGGCCTGGGCCTAGGCCTGGGCCTAGGCCTGGGCCTAGGCCTAGGCCTGGGCCTGGGCCTGGGCCTAGGCCTGGGCCTGGGCCTGGGCCCTGGGCCCTAGGCCTGGGCCTGAGGCCTGGGCCTGGGCCTGGGCCTGGGCCTGAGCCTGGGCCCTAGGCCTGGGCCTGGGCCTGGGCCTGGGCCTGGGCCTGGGCCTGGGCCTGGGCCTGGGCCTGGGCCTGGGCCTGGGCCTGGGCCTGGGCCTAGGCCTAGGCCTGGGCCTGGGCCTAGGCCTGGGCCTAGGCCTAGGCCCTGGGCCTAGGCCTGGGCCTGGGCCTGGGCCTAGGCCTGGGCCTGGGCCTGGGCCCTGGGCCTGGGCCTAGGCCTGGGCCCCTAGGCCTGGGCCAGGCCTAGGCCTGGGCCTGGGCCTAGGCCTGGGCCTGGGCCTGGGCCTGGCCTGGGCCTGGGCCTGGGCCTGGGCCTAGGCCTAGGCCTGGGCCTGGGCCTGGGCCTGGGCCTGGGCCTGGGCCTGGGCCTGGGCCTGGGCCTGGGCCTGGGCCTGGGCCTGGGCCTGGGCCTGGGCCTGGGCCTAGGCCTGGGCCTAGGCCTAGGCCTAGGCCTAGGCCTGGGCCTGGGCCTAGGCCTGGGCCTGGGCCTGGGCCTGGGCCTGGGCCTGGGCCTGGGCCTGGGCCTGGGCCTAGGCCTAGGCCTAGGCCTGGGCCTGGGCCTGGGCCTGGGCCTAGGCCTGGGCCTGGGCCTGGGCCTGGGCCTGGGCCTAGGCCTGGGCCTGGGCCTGGGCCTAGGCCTAGGCCTGGGCCTAGGCCTGGGCCTAGGCCTAGGCCTGGGCCTGGGCCTGGGCCTGGGCCTGGGCCTGGGCCTGGGCCTAGGCCTGGGCCTGGGCCTGGGCCTGGGCCTAGGCCTAGGCCTGGGCCTGGAAGGCCTAGGCCTGGGCCTAGGCCTGGGCCTAGGCCTAGGCCTAGGCCTGGGCCTGGGCCTGGGCCTGGGCCTGGGCCTGGGCCTGGGCCTGGGCCTGGGCCTGGGCCTGGGCCTGGGCCTGGGCCTGGGCCTGGGCCTAGGCCTGGGCCTGGGCCTGGGCCTAGGCCTAGGCCTGGGCCTAGGCCTGGGCCTGGGCCTGGGCCTAGGCCTAGGCCTAGGCCTGGGCCTGGGCCTGGGCCTGGGCCTGCCTAGGCCTAGGCCTGGGCCTGAAGGCCTGGGCCTAGGCCTGGCCTAGGCCTGGGCCTGGGCCTGGGCCTGGGCCTGGGCCTAGGCCTGGGCCTAGGCCTGGGCCTGGGCCTGGGCCTGGGCCCTGGGCCTGGGCCTGGGCCTGGGCCTGGGCCTGGGCCTGGGCCTGGGCCTGGGCCTGGGCCTAGGCCTAGGCCTGGGCCTGGGCCTAGGCCTAGGCCTGGAGGCCTAGGCCTGGGCCTGGGCCTAGGCCTGGGCCTGGGCCTGGGCCTGGGCCTGGGCCTGGGCCTGGGCCTGGGCCTAGGCCTGGGCCTGGGCCTGGGCCTGGGCCTAGGCCTAGGCCTAGGCCTGGGCCTGGGCCTAGGCCTAGGCCTAGGCCTAGGCCTAGGCCTGGGCCTAGGCCTGGGCCTGGGCCTGGGCCTAGGCCTGGGCCTGGGCCCTGGGCCTGGGCCTGGGCCTGGGCCTGGGCCTAGGCCTGGGCCTAGGCCTAGGCCTGGGCCTGGGCCTAGGCCTGGGCCTGCCTAGGCCTGGGCCTAGGCCTGGGCCTAGGCCTGGGCCTGGGCCTGGGCCTGGGCCTGGGCCTAGGCCCTGGGCCTGGGCCTGGGCCTGGGCCTGGGCCTAGGCCTGGGCCTAGGCCTGGGCCTGAGGCCTGGGCCTAGGCCTGGGCCTAGGCCTGGGCCTGGGCCTGGGCCTGGGCCTGGGCCTGGGCCTGGGCCTGGGCCTGGGCCTGGGCCTAGGCCTGGGCCTAGGCCTAGGCCTAGGCCTGGGCCTGGGCCTAGGCCTGGGCCTAGGCCTGGGCCTGGGCCTGGGCCTGGGCCTAAGGCCTAGGCCTGGGCCTAGGCCTGGGCCTGGGCCTGGGCCTGGGCCTGGGCCTGGGCCTGGGCCTGGGCCTGGGCCTGGGCCTGGGCCTGGGCCTGGGCCTGGGCCTGGGCCTGGGCCTGGGCCTGGGCCTAGGGGCCTAGGCCTGGGCCTAGGCCTGGGCCTGGGCCTAGGCCTAGGCCTAGGCCTGGGCCTGGGCCTAGGCCTGGGGCCTGGGCCTGGGCCTGGGCCTGGGCCTGGGAGGCCTGGGCCCTGGGCCTGGGCCTGGGCCTGGGCCAGGCCTAGGCCTGGGCCTGGGCCTGGCCCTGGGCCTGGGCCTGGGCCTGGGCCTGGGCCTGGGCCAGGCCTGGGCCTGGGCCTGGGCCTAGGCCTGGGCCTGGGCCTGGGCCTGGGCCTAGGCCTGGGCCCTGGGCCTGGGCCCTGGGCCTGGGCCCCTGGGCCTGGGCCTGGGCCTAGGCCTGAGGCCTGGGCCTGCCTAGGCCTAGGCCTAGGCCTAGGCCTAGGCCTAGGCCTAGGCCTAGGCCTAGGCCTAGGCCTAGGCCTGGGCCTGGGCCTGGGCCTGGGCCTGGGCCTGGGCCTGGGCCCTGGGCCTAGGGGCCCTGGGCCTGGGCCTGGGCCTGGGCCAGGCCTGGGCCTGGGCCTGGGCCTAGGCCTGGGCCTAGGCCTGGGCCTAGGCCTGGGCCTGGGCCTAGGCCTGGGCCTGGCCCTAGGCCTGGCCTAGGCCTGCCACCAGGCCTGGGCCTAGGCCTAGGCCTAGGCCTAGGCCTAGGCCTGGGCCTGGGCCTGGGCCGCAGGCCTGGGCCTGGGCCCTGGGCCTGGGCCTGGGCCAGGCCTGGGCCTAGGCCCTGGGCCTGGGCCCTGGGCCTGGGCCAGGCCTGGGCCTGAGGCCTGGGCCTGGGCCTAGGCCTAGGCCTGGGCCTGGGCCCTGAGCCTAGGCCCTGGGCCTAGGCCTGGGCCTGGGCCCTGGGCCTGGGCCTGAAAGGCCTGAGGCCTAGGCCCAGGCCTGGGCCCTGGGCCTAAGGCCAGGCCTGGGCCTGGGCCCTGGGCCTGGGCCTAAAGGCCTAGGCCTGGGCCCTAGGCCCTGGGCCCTAGGCCAGGCCTGAGCCCTGGGCCCTAAACCTAAGCCTAAACATACCCCTTTGGTTTTTGCTTGGTTTAGGCCTGTCGGCACAGGGAAGTGGGGCTCGGTGGCCAAATGTCCGTTCGGGGCAATCCCAGTGTCGATTGTTCACGATTTACGGCCAGAAACTCGATCCAAACACGAAAATTCACGGCAAATGTCGTGAACGGGTCAATCGATCGTGTTTCTAGCCTTTTTAGGAACATTCTACGGTGATTTTGTGGCTAATTCGACCTTTTGGGTGGCCAAATTCACCGTTCCGACGTCCAGTCGGGGTCGTTCTGCTTCTGATTCGTGAGAACGGGGCAACACCTTTCCCGCGGCAACTTGCGAACCGCCAGTAGATGGCCCGCTTCAAATGGAGCCGATCCCGGTGTCGGTTGTTCAAGTGTTATGACCAAAAATTTGGTCCAAACATGAAAACCCTCGACAAATGGCGTTAACAGGTCGAACGGTGAGTTTCCAGGCATTTTAGGAGCATTCTAGGGTGGTTTCCTAGCTGGGTCGAACTTCCGGGCAGCCAAAATCGGGGTTGTTCTACTTCCGTTTCGCGAGAACGGGGAGACGCCAATCCCACGGCAGCTAGCAAACCCCCCGTACATGGCCCGCATCGAAAATTACGACATAACTCCCAATGTTGCTCTGTTTATGGCCTGTCAGGCATTGGGAACTGGGTCTCGGTGGCAAGATGTCCATTTGGGCCTATCCTAGTGTAGGTCTTTCAAGATTTACGATCGAAAACTTTGACCAAAATGAAAACCCTCGACAAATGGCGCGAACGGGTCAAACTTCGACTTTCCAGGCATTTTGGGAGCATTCTAAGGTAGTTTCTTGACTGGGTCGGACTTCCAAGCGGCCAAAATGACCGTTCCGGTGTCCGGTCGAGGTGGTTCTGCTTCCGTTTTGCAAGACTGGGGCGATGCCATTCCCGCGGCACCTGGCGTATCGCCGGTAGATGGCCCGCTTCGTAATTTACAACATACACCCCATTTTTGCTTGTTTTAGGGCCTATCAGGCCTAGGGAACTAGGGCTCGGTGGCTAAATGTCCGTACGGGCCGATCCTGGTGTCGGTTGTTCAAGATTTACAACCAAAAACTTCGTCCAAACATGAAAACCCTTGAGAATTGGTGCAAACGGGTCAAACTTCAAGTTTCCAGGCATTTTGGGAGCATTCTAGGGTGGTTTCCTGACTTGGTCAGACTTCCGAGCCGCCAAAAGCACCATTCTAGCGTCCAGTCGGACTCGTTCTGCGTCTGTTTCGCGATAACAAGGCTACGCCATTCCCACGACAGCTGGCGAACTGTTGGTAGATGGCCCGGGTCGAAATTTACAACATACCTCCCATTTTTGCTCGGTTTAGGGCCCTGTCAGGCCTGGGGAACTGGGCCTCGATGGCCAGATGTTCGTTCGGGCCGATCTCGGTGCCGGTTGTTCAAGATTTACGACCAAAAACTTCGTCTAAACATGAAATCTCTCGACAAATGGCGTGAACGGGTGAAACTTCGAGTTTCCAAGCATTTTGGGAGCATCCTAGGATGGTTTCCTAGCTGGATCGGACTTCCGGGCGGCGAAAATCATCGTTCTGGCGTCTGGTCAGGGTCGTTTTGCTTTCGGTTCGCGAGAACGAGGCGACGCCATTCTCGGGGCAGCTGGCAAATTGCCGGTAGATGGCCCACGTCGAAATTTACAACATACCCCCCATTTTTGCTCGGTTGAGGGCCTATCAGGCCTGGGGAACTGGGGCTCGGTGGCCAGAAGTCCGTTATGGCCGATCCCGGTGTCAGTTGTTCAAGATTTATGACCTAAAACTTGGTCCAAACATGAAAACCCCTTAAAAATGGCGCAAACGAGTCAAACCGGTGAGTTTCGAGGCGTTTCAGGAGCATTCTTGGATGGTTTTCTAGCTGGGTCAGATTTTAGGGCAACCATACTCACCGATCTGGTGTCCGGTCGGGGTCGTTCTGCTTCCGGTTCGTGAGAACGGGGTGACGCCATTCCCACAGCCGCTGACGAACCGCCGATAGATGGCCCGCGTCGAAATTTACAACATACCCCCCCATTTTTGCTCGATTTAGCACCTATCAGGCATGGGGAACTGGGGCTTGGTGGCCATATGTCCGTTCAAGCCGATCCCAGTATCAGTAGTTCAAGATTTACGACCAAAAACTTGGTCCAAAAATGAAAAGCCCCGACAAATGGCGCAAACGGGTCAAATCGACGAGTTTCGAGGTGTTTTAGGAGCATTCTAGGGTGGTTTCCTGCTTGGGTTGGACTTCCGAGCGGCCGAAATCACCATTCCGGCATCCTGTCCGGGTCGTTCTGCTTCCAATCCATGAGAACGGGGTGACGCCATTCCCGCAGCAGCTAACGTACAGCCAGTAAATGGCCCGCGTCAAAATTTACAACATACCCCCTATTTTTGCTCGGTTTTGGGCCTGTCAGGCCTGGGGAAGTGGGGCTCCGTGGCTAGATGTCCGTTCGAGCCGATCCCGGTGTCGGTTCTTCAAGATTTCAGACCAGAAACTTGATCCAAGCATGAAAATCCCCCAACAAATGGTGCGAACAGGTCAAACCGACGAGTTTCAAGGTGTTTTAGGAGCATTCTAAGGTGGTTTTCTGGCTGGGTTTGACTTCCGAGTGGCCAAAATCACCGTTCCGGCATCCTGTCCGTGTTGTTCTGCTTCCGATCCACGAGAATGGGGTGACGTCATTCCCACGGCAACTAACGTACAGCCAGTAGATGGCCCGCGTCGAAATTTACAACATACCCCCCTATTTTTGCTCAGTTTAGAGCCTGTCGGGCCTGGGGAAGTGGGGCTCCGTGGCCAGATGTCTGTTCGAGCCGATCCTAGTGTCGGTTCTTCAAGATTTACGACCAAAAACTTGATCCAACCGTGAAAATCCCCAACAAATGGTGCGAACGGGTCAAACCGACGAGTTTCAAGGTGTTTTAGGAGCATTCTATGGTGGTTTTCTGGCTGGGTCTGACTTCCGAGTGGCCAAAATAACCGTTCCGGCATCCTGTCCATGTTGTTCTGTTTCCGATCCACGAGAACGGGGTGACGCCATTCCCGCGGCAACTGGGGTACGACCAGTAGATGGCCCGTGTTGAAATTTACAACATACCCCCCATTTTTGCTCGGTTTAGGGCCTGTCAAGCCTGCTGAAGTGAGGCTCGGTAGCCAGATGTCTGTTCTGGCCGATCTCGGTGTCGGTTGTTCAAGATTTACGACTAGGAACTTGATCCAAGCATGAAAATCCCCGACAAATGGCGCGAATGGGTCAAACCAGCGAGTTTCTAGGCGTTTTGAGAGCATTCTAGGGTGATTTTCTGGATGGGTCAAATTTCTGGGCGGTCAAAATCACCATTCCGCTATCCTGTCGGGGTCGTTCTGCTTTCGATCCATGAGAATGGGGCAACGCCATTCCCACGGCAACTGGCGTACAGCCAGTAGATGGCCCTTGTCGAAATTTACAATATACCCCTCCTTTTTGCTCGGTTCAGGGCCTATCATGCCTGGGGAAGTGGGACTCGATAGCCTGATGTCCATTCATGCCAATCCCAATATCGATTGTTCAAGATTTACAAGTAGAAACTTGATCCAAACATAAAAATCCCTGACAAATGGCGCGAACTGGTCAAACCGGCGAGTTTCGAGGCATTTTGAGAGCATTCTATAGTGGTTTTCTAGCTGAGTCGGACTTCTGGGCGGCCGAAATCACCGTTCCGATGTCCTGTCCAGGTCGTTCTTCTTCCGATCCGCAAGAACGGGGCGACGCCATTCCCATGGCAGCTAGCATACGGCCAGTAGATGGCCCGCGTCAAAATTTACAACATACCCGCCATTTTTGCTCGGTTTAGGGCCTGTCAAGCTTGGGGAAGTGGGGCTCAGTGGCCAGATGTCCGTTCGGGCTGATCCCGGTGCCGGTAGTTCAAGATTTACGACCAAAAACTTGATCCAAGCATGAAAATCCCCGATAAATGGTGCGAACGGGTCAAAACCGGCAAGTATCGAGGCGTTTTGGGAGCATTCTAGGGTGGTCTTCTAGTTGGGTCGGACTTCTAGGTGGCTAAAATCACCATTCCGGGGTCCTGTCTGGGTCGTTCTGCTTCCGATCCATGAGAACGAGGCGATGCCATTCCCACGATAGCTGGCGTCCGGCTAGTATATATCCCGCATCGAAATTTACAAAATACCCCCCATTTTTGCTCGGTTTAGGGCCTATCAAGCCTAGGGAAGTGGGGATCGATGGCCAGATGTCCATTTTGGCCGATCTCGTTGTTGATTGTTCAAGATTTACGACCAGAAACTTGATCCAAGCATGAAAATCCCCGACAAATGGCGCGAACGGGTCAAACCGGCGAGTTTCTAGGCGTTTTGTCAGCATTCTAGGGTGGTTTTATGGCTAGGTCGGACTTTTGGGGGGCCGAAATCACCGTTACGGCGTCCTGTCTGAGACGTTCTTCTTTTGATCCGCGAGAACAGAGCGACACCATTCATGCGGCAGCTGGCGTACGGCCAGTTGATGGCCCGCGTCGAAATTTACAACATACCCCCCCCCCCATTTTTGCTCTATTTAAGGCTTGTCAGGCCTGTTGAAGTGGGGCTCGGTGACTAGATGTTCATTCTAGCCGATCTCGGTGTCGATTGTTCAAGATTTATGACTAAAAACTTAATCCAAGCATTAAAATCCCCGACAAATGGCCCGAACGGGTCAAACCGACGAATTTCTAGGCATTTATGGAGCATTCTCGGGTGGTTTTCTGGCTGGGTCGGACTTCTGGGAGACCGAAATCACCGTTCCGGCGTCCTGTCCGGGTCATTCTGCTTCCAGTCCATGAGAATGGGGTGATGCCATTCCTGCGGCAGCTAGCGTACGGCTAGTAGATGGCCCACATCAAAATTTACAACATACCCCCCATTTTTGCTCGATTTAGGGCCTGTCAGGCTTGGGGAAGTGGGGCTCGGTGGCCAGATGTCCGTTCTGGCCGATCTCCGTGTCGTTTGTTCAAGATTTATGACTAGAAACTTGATTCAAACATGAAAATCCCCGACAAATGGCGCGAACGGGCCAAACCGGCGAGTTTCTAGGCATTTTCTAGGGTAGTTTTCTGTTTGGGTCGGACTTCTGAGCGGCCGAATCACCATTCCGTCGTCCTGTCGAGGTCGTTCTGCTTTGGATTTGTGAGAACGAGGCGACGCCATTCCCATGGCAACTGGCGTACGGCCAATAGATGGCCCGCGTCGAAATTTACAACATACCCCCTATTTTTGCTCGGTTTAGGGCCTGTCAGGCCTGGGGAAGTGGGGCTCAGTGGCCAGATGTCCGTTCTAGCCGATCTTAGTGTCGGTTGTTCAAGATTTACAACCATAAGCTTGATCCAAGCATGAAAATCCCCGACAAATGGCGCGAACGGGTGGCCGGCGAGTTTTTAGTTGTTTTGGGAGCATTCTAGGGTGGTTTTCTGGTTGGGTCGAACTTCTGGGAGGTCGAAATCACCGTTCTGCCGTCCTGTCCGGGTTGTTCTGCTTCTGATCCGCGAGAATGAGGCGACGCCATTCCCGCGGCAACTGGCGTACGGCTAGTAGATGGCCCGCGTCAAAATTTACAACATACCCCCCATTTTTGCTCGGTTTAGGGCTTGTCAAGCCTGGGGACGTGGGGCTCGGTGGCCAGATGGCCAGGTGTCGGTTGTTCAAGATTTTTACGAGTAGAAATTTGATCCAAGCATGAAAATCCCCGACAAATGGCTAGAACAGGTCAAACCGAAACGTTTTGAGCCGTTTTTGGAGCATTTTAGGGTGGTTTTCTAGCTAGATCGGACTTATGGGCGGCCGAAATCACCGTTATGGCGTCCTGTCCGGGACATTCTGCTTTTGATCTATGAGAACAAGACAACGCCATTCCCGCGGCAGCTAGCGTATGGCTAGTAGATGGCCCACATCGAAATTTACAACATACCCCCCATTTTTGCCCGGTTTAGGGCCTATAGGGCCTGGGGAAGTGGGGCTCAGTAGACAAATGTCCGTTCGGGCCAATCCCGGTGTCAGTTGTTCAAGATTTACGAGCAAAGACTTGATTCAAACATGAAAATCCCCGACAAATAGCGCGAATGGGTCAAACCGGCGAGTTTCAAGGCGTTTAGGGAGCATTCTATGGTGGTTTTCTGGCTGAGCCAAACTTCTAGGCGGCCGAAATCATCGTTCCAGCGTCCTGTCGAGGTTGTTCTGCTTTGGATTTGCGAGAACGGGGCGACACCATTCCCGCGGCAGCTGGCGTACGCCGCAGGTGGCCGCGTCGAAATTTACAACATACCCCCCCGTTTTGCTCGATTTAGGGCTGTCAAGCACAGGGAAGTGGGGCTCGGTCGCCAGACGTCCGTTCTGGCCGATCTCGGTGTCGGTTGTTCAAGATTTACGACCAGAAACTTGATCCATGCATGAAAATCCCCAACAAATGGCGCGAACAGATCAAACCGGCGAGTTTCTAAGTGTTTTGGGAGCATTCTAGGGGAGTTTTCTGGCTGGGTCAGACTTCTGAACGGCCGAAATCACCGTTCCGACATCCTATCCGGGTCGCTCTACTTCCGATCCGCGAGAATAGGGCGACGCCATTCCCGCGGCAACTTGCATACGGCCAGTCGATGGCCCGTGTTGAAATTTATAACAGACCGCCCATTTTTGCTCGGTTTAGGGCCTATCAGGCCTGGGGAAGTGGGGCTCGGTGGCCACATGTCCATTTTGGCCGATCTCAATGTCGATCGTTCAAGATTTATGATCAGAAACTTGATCCAAGCATGAAAATCCTCGAAAAATGGCGCGAACGAGTCAAACCGGCAAGTTTTGAGGCGTTTTGTGAGCATTATATGCTGGTTTTCTAACTAAGGCGGACTTTTGGGCGGCCAAAATAACCGTTCCAGCGTCCTGTCAGGTTCGTTCTGCTTTGGATTTGCGACAACGGGGCAACGCCATTCTCACGGCAACTGGTGTACGGCCAGTAGATGGCCCATGTCAAAATTTACAACATACCCCCCATTTTTCTCAATTTAGGGCCTATCAGGCCTGCTGAAATGGGGCCTGGTGGCTAGATGTCCATTTTGCCCGATCTTGGTGTCGGTTGTTCAAGATTTACGACCATAAACTTGATCCAAGCATGAAAATCCCCAACAAATGGCACGAGCGGGTCAAACTTAGGTGAGTTTTAGGCGTTTTGGGAGCATTCTATGGTGGTTTTCTAGTTGGGCCGAACATCTGGGCAGCCGAAATCACCGTTCCGCCGTCCTATCGGGGTCGTTCTGCTTCCGATCCATGAGAATGGGGCGACGCCATTCCCGTGGCAGCTGGCGTATAGCCAGTAGATGGCCCACGTCAAAATTTACAACATACCCCCCCCCCATTTTTGCTTGGTTTAGGGCTTATCAGGCCTGGGAAAGTGGGACTCGGTGGCCAGATGTCCGTTCGGGCCAATCCCAGTGTCGGTTGTTCAAGATTCACGAGTAGAAACTTGATCCAAACATGAAAATCCCCGACAAATGGCGTCAACAGGTCAAACCGGCAAGTTTTGAGGCGTTTTGGGAGTATTTTAGGGTGGTTTTCTAGCTGGGTCGAACTTATTGGGCGGCCGAAATCACCGTTCTGGCATCCTATCTGGGTCGTTCTGATTCCGATCCATGAGAACAGGGCGATGCCATTCCCGCAGCAGCTAGCGTACGGCCAGTGGATGGCCCGCGTCGAAATTTACAACATACCCCCCATTTTTGCTCGGTTTAGGGCCTGTCAGGCCTGGGGAAGTGGGGCTCGGTGGCTGTTGACACCTAAATTTGGATTAAATATTTATATTTAATATGCATAGAAAATTAGGGGCTAATTTTGCCCTAACAAAAAGGATTTTTGCATCACCTAAGTACTAATGTTATTTACATTTACTAAGTTTTATGTTTCTATTTATTTTCCCTTATTTTCAAGTATTAAAAAGAAAAAGAAAAAAAGAGGCCCATGGAGGGGTGGGCTTGCCAACCTAGCCCCCTTCTTCTCTTCTTGTCCACGCGGCCCAGCCCGTCTTCCCCTCCTCACCTTCACGGCCCGACCCTCTCCATCATCTTCTTCTTCTCCCCTTCTTCTTCCCTGCGCGAGAAGCAGGAGAGCGGGCGGAAGACGGTGGCGGCGACGGATGGGACGCTTTGCGGGCGCCATTAATGCGGCCGAGTGGAGCAGCGCAAGATCCGGCGAAGGATCCGGACGCCTTCAATGCAAAGCAAGTGGCGTGGCACGCGAGCGGTGAGGTCACGCCGGTTCGGCCGAGGAGAGCCAGGGCGCCGAGGACGGCCGGTCGGAGCACCTCCGTCGACCGGGCTCCTTGCCTATAAATAGAGGGGTCGAGCGAAGGAGAAGAGACAGCAAAACAGGAAGCAAAAAGAGAGATCCGAGAGAGAAGTGAGGTCCGAGAGGGGAGGAGAGGCAGGAGCTCGGAAGGCTTCACTTGGAGAGACATCCGGGAGGCCGAAATTCCGAGCAATCGCCGATCCGAGAGAGAGATCTCGAGGGCGAAGAGAGCTGCGAGAGAGATCGAAAAAGGGAGAGCGAGGGTCGAAGTTCTGGAAAAATTCCAGATCGAGAAGAGAAGAGAGAGAAACCGAGAGAGATCCGACGAGAGAGCCGGGGGCCAAGCGCCATTCGTGCACCGCGAGTCGCCGGGCCGACGCCACCACCACTCTGCCGCTGCCGCTCAACCACCGACGGCCGCCTGATCACGTCGCTACCGACGATGCCGCCCGCATTGCCATCACGGTCTCTTCTGCCGACGAGTCGTGCCCACCGCCGTTCGCGTCCGAAGCTAACGACCCCGCCGCTCACGCTCACGGATCTCGGCTAAACCTCACGCCGTCCGCCCTTGCTGCTGACCGCCGTCATCCCCGATGCCCTCCGCTACTTCGTCGTCCCGCCGGCTGGTTTCGCGAGGACCGCCGCCGCTCGCCGTGGCCGGGAGGTGCTCGGCCACCCCCCGGTGCCGCGGAGGAGCTGCAACGAGAGAGGGGGCACCGGAGTCGGGTCATGACCGGGTCGGGCATATGGACCCGGTCGACCCGCTAGGGTTTGTTTTTGTGGGTTATGGGCCGGGATGTGTTAAGTTGTTGACCCATCTCTGTTTTTTTTGGGCTAGACTTGATTTTGGGCTTGACTATTTATTTCTATTTGTTTCGGGTACTCCCCGCGGGCAGCGGTCGGCCCGGCCCGAGGACCCTAAGGCCTTGGAGCCGGGCCTCACGGCGGGCCGAACCCGACCAGTGCAGCCGAGATGACCCGACCCGAGCCCGGTCGGTTAATATAATAATATTTTATTATTTTAATTATAAAAGTATTTAAAAAATAATAAAAAAATGTTTTTTTAGAAAAAAAAATAAAAAAAAAAATCCGAAAAAGGTTTATAATTTCCAAAAAAGCCAAGAAAAATCCAGAAATATTTTATGTTTTCCAAAAAATCAAAAAAAAGCGAAAAAAAAATGTTTGTTTCAACAAGGCATGGAAAAATCCTTGAAAAATGCAAAAATATCAAACCTGAGGGTTTAAACAAGATTAGGTACCGGAAGGGCATTAGTGATTAGCTAGTGTAATCAAGTCCCCAATATTTTTGTGCAGGTATACTAATTTTGTTGAAATAACTTTTTGTGTATAAATTATTGTGCATGCTTTAAATGTTTTAGCACTACTGTTTGTGACACACACAACCCCCCGCCGGACTCAGGCCGCCATAGGATATTTTAGGATGGTGTTAAGAAAGATACAGCCTTGAACGCGAGACTGCGATGTAGAGGTTGCCTTTCTTTTCCCCGAAATTTTAGAGCCGGGGTTGAGAGGATTTGGCACGAACGTGAGACTGCATCGGTCATATTACCTCTTAACCTCATTATGTCTTTTTAGTTAGAAATCGAACCACACGTATCATGTGCATGTACGTGTGATTGTCGTCGATTTCCCGATTAAGTAAGTTTTCTATCATCGTGCTTTGCAATTTACTTACTTCCTCTTGTGCCTTGGTCAGTCCATAATTAATTTTGGTTAGTTATGATTTTAATGCCATGATCATCCCTTTATTTAAAAAAAAAAAGAGGATTAAAAAAAATTTCAAAAAAAAAAACGTTCAATTCATTAAGTTTTTTTTAAATTGCAAAAAAAAAAATGTTCAATTCATGCCTTTATTCCCTTGAATCGTGCCATGAATTTCTTTTTTTCTTTTCTTTTTTTCAAAAATTTCCCATGCCTAAAAAAAGAAAAATGGTGCAAAATCAAAAAAAAAAGAAAAGAAAAAATCTTTTAGCATGAAAATGGGTTTCTTCACACCAAACTTTTTTTGCAAAGCATGTGTCAATTTTAACTCAATTTTTTTATTTCCTTCGTGTCTCGAAACATCCCTTGACTTCATGTGACGAAAAGGGCATTCGAAATTGAAAAAAATCAAATTCCAATGAGCTGGACTCATTGGATTCAAGAGCACCCTTCCAAGAAAATAAGGGCAAATGAAAAATCACCTCATTTCTAAAAAAGGGGTATGTCTCGATCCCTAGCATGATTTTGGGAATGACGCTCTCCTTTTTCATTTGCGGGAAATAAAAAGACAGGGCGTAATAGGTATATACACACGATTAAACTCGGAACATGCAGATCGTAGTAGCTCAAGAAAAGCTTCCAGAGACGTTTCCTCCATGCTGCTTTCGGCCTCCCCAATCTCTCGAGTTATCTCGAAGATTCCATAGAAGCTTGAGGCACATGATCTTGCCCAACATTGCTGATGTCCAACAATGAGAGAGGAAAATTTCCACAGAAGAAAGGCGTTGAAGACGGATTGACCATCATCGGCCATTCGTTTAGGGCCTTGGGCAAAGAGGGCCAACTAAAATGAAGTGCCAAGTTGTGGGAAGACCAATACAATCATCAACATTCAAGATATGCCAAGAAGTCGTCAAATATAAACTTTGCAGAAGGGTAATTTGGTATCGTTTCCAATACCCCCTCTAATTTCGTTTCTAATACAGTTTCCCAATTTTTGATAGGAAGCATTGGCATTCAAGAGACAAGCTCAATGGGTTAATTCGAGCCAATCAATATTGGTTAATCAAGCATCTGGAGACAACTTACGTTCACCTGACTAGGCATGTCATTCTAGCGGCTGGATCATTTAAATAAAAAAGAATGCGCTCTATGGACACCGCCGGCGCTTTAGCCGAGTGGTATCCGGGAACGGAGCACAAAGGTCCGAATGGGGTTTCGAATCCCCGAAGCGGCAATAGCCGCATGTGAAAAAAAAAAAGAAAAAGAAAAAAATTAATTAAAAAAAAAGTTTTTCTTTCTCTTTTCTCTTTTCTTTTTTAGTGTACTAAGATCGAAAGTTTAGGATCTCATGCTCGCTTTAAGCCTCAGGACCGTGGGTTCATTCAATCGTTTGCAAACTGACAAAGGGTAACGTTGTATCGTTTCCAGTTTTTCAACTTTGGAAAATTTATACACTAACACATTCTCTCTCATTCTTTGTAGGGTCATCTGTCTGCCAAAAGTGTGGACGACAAAACATGGAGAGAAATGTCAAATTCCAATGACAATATTGGATCAATTCTCCTAAGTGAAATGGCGTCCTAAGGATCGCTAAAGTGGATGATAGGAATCTTTTGGGCCTCAGTTTGCATTTGCTTTCGGCCCTGCTCGATAATTTATTTCTACGTTTCCTCTTGTGCAGGGGCAAAAGCAAATATGTCGGCCCAATGAAGGATTAGATTTCCAACCTCGACTGAACATTCATGCCCCCTTTCCTCCCCGGGGAGCAGTCCGGGGGTGCCCATTTTTGAATAACCACATTTGTATTCAAGATTTAACACTTTGTAGAGACAATTTTGCATTTTATGCTCTCGAAATTTTTTTTTTTTTTTTTTTTTTGTAAATTAAATTATTCTAAGGTTGCAAACTTCTCCATGCTTAGAATGCTCCACGCCTTTTCAAAATGGATTTTTTGCATGATGATTTTGTCTATTTAAGTCATTGATTCCAGTGAGAATTATCAAATAGACATCTGAACAAACGATGCGAGATTAATTGAGCATGCTAAATGAGGAACATCGGGATGATGAAAGGCGAACTATATCCTACACACAGTCCTCTTATTAAACACTTGTGAGGGGAGCATAGGAAATTCCATATCCGCGGGGTAAAGAGTTCTCTTGCGAATGGTACGACGACCAAAGTGATGAGGAGCATTTCATTTCTCTACCCTAAACACTACAGGTTATCCATTGATTAACCCCTTTGAGCCCCATGCCCCTGTGAAGTGTCTTTCATATTACCCCTGTCAAGAACCACCCCTCACTGGGGCATATTGGAGGAAGGGCGGCATTATGAGGTGAGAAAATAGATAGGAATTTTCTTGCTTGCACTCACATCAATCTTTGGGTGTTTTTATTGCATATGAACACTCACGATAATTTAAGTGCCCTAGAATGACGAAGAGCGATTTTCTCTCTATTCTGCGCACTTGTATCCGGTTACGACCCCATTGAGCACGTAAAAAAACTCATGTTGATATCAACCCCCACATTGGGGCAAAGAAAAGGTCACTATTGTTCAAATAGCATGAGCCAAAGCATTGATTGAAGACAAAGACCCAATAGTCTAGGATAGTCTTGAATGAAAACTAGGGGCATGAAAAAGCAGTGTGCCTGGTAAAGCAAGGCCAATGCCCTCAAGAAAAAAATCATGCTCGAGCAAAAAAAAAAGGTCTTTACAAAGACGAGCTCCATTGATGAGGAATAAGAGCGGTGACAATTCAAGATGATCACCAACTCTTGTACACATTTTTGAGCCTATGAATTCACTTGTCTCTCAACCTGTGAGCCAAATTTACATTGCGTCCCTTTGTAAAAGTCTCTTCCGACTATGGCACTTGAATTAACGTAGGAATTCATATGTTTATAAGCATCGCTTGAAGAAGTACGAGCAAGATTATTTCTATCTCTTTTTGCAGGGTTCTTGACTTGTAGACCCGAAGATGATTGTATAGCATTTCTTTCATGAGCCTTGACCTTCATGGTCCCATTTGCTAAGCCTTTGACCAAACCTACATTCCAAATTGTAGCAAAAACATTTCATATTGGTAAAGTCGTACTATTTGCAAGAATATTCGAACCCCTGTCAACGTGATGATAATGAAAGGGTGAGATTCTTATAATCCCGCATTAATGGTCGGGACAAAATAGCCTCTTCAATGAGAATGAGTGAAAGTCCTTTCAGATTGAGGCCCCTCATTTAGCAATGCTCGAGACATCCACATTTTGAGTATGGAATGTCTTCTAAATTTTTCCCATTGGAACTTTGGTGATGCAAATTGACAAAGTTGTCATACATGAACCTCATTTGAATTGGAAAATTTACAGTATGCACAAATCAAGTGTACATATTGCATATTTGCATTACAGGAGACACACTTTCAGAAAGTAGAGATATCATCAGGTAAGTATATCTTTTCGCCTATTTCCCAAAAGCTTGTGATCGACCAGGTATTTCCTAGAGTACCTACCACTATCTAGGTATTCTCTCTCTCTCTTCGACGTTCGATTTATTCGAGTTGTCTTTTGAGTATAAATACCTGTGATTATCCAGGTATCCCATTATTTTGGAGTACTTACCACTGTCCAGGTACTCTCCTTTATTAACACTCGACCTGTTCGAGTCGCTCTCTACTTACTTATTCATGTGGCTGTCCAGGGACACTCAACCTGCCCGAGTTGTCTCCAAAATGCATTTTTTATACTTATAGTTGTATAGGTATTCCATTGCTTTGTGTGCCTGCAAATGTCCAAGTATCCTCCAAGGTTAGTGCTTGTGAACATCCAAACACTATTTCAATGCTTGTTGATTATCCAGGTGTCCTCCAATGTATTTTTCCAAGAAATATCACAAGAGAATCGACCCGACATGCTTCTATAGCCCGGAGTCCTCCCCCTCATCGACCCGGCGTGCTTTCGTAGCCCGGAGTCTCCCTGATCGACACGGCGTGCTTTCGTAGCCCGGAGTCCCCCTTATCGATCCGGCGTGCTTTCGTAGCCCGGAGTCTCTTTCATTGACACGGCGTGCTTTCGTAGCCCGTAGTCTCTTTCATTGACACGGTGTGCTTTCGTAGCCCGGAGTCCCCCTTATCGACCTGGCATGCTTTCGTAGCCCGGAGTCTCTTTCATTGACACGGCGTGCTTTCGTAGCCGGAGTCCCCCTTATCGACCCGGCGTGCTTTCGTAGCCGGAGTCTCTTTCATTGACACGGCGTGCTTTCGTAGCCCGGAGTCTCCCTTATCGACCCAGCGTGTTTTCGTAGCTCGGAGTCCCCCTTATCGACCCAGCGTGTTTTCGTAGCCGGGAGTCTCTTTCATTGACACGGCGTGCTTTCGTAGCCCAGAGTCCCCCTTATCGACCCGGCGTGCTTTTGTAGCCCGGAGTCTCTTTCATCGACACGGCGTGCTTTCGTAGTCCGGAGTCCCCCTTATCGACCCGGCGTGCTTTCATAGCCCGGAGTCTCTTTCATCGACACGGCGTGCTTTCTTAGCCCGGAGTCCCCCTTATCAACCGGCGTGCTTTCGTAGAGTCTCTGAGTCTTTTTCATCGACACGGCGTGCTTTCGTAGCCGGAGTCCCTTTTATCGACCCGGCGTGCTTTCGTAGCCGGAGTCTCTTTCATCGACACGGCGTGCTTTCGTAGCCGGAGTCCCCCTTATCGACCGGCGTGCTTTCGTAGCCGGAGTCTCTTTCATCGACACGGCGTGCTTTCGTAGCCGGAGTCCCCCTTATCGACCTGGCGTGCTTTCGTAGCCCAGAGTCTCTTTCATTGACACGGCGTGCTTTCGTAGCCCGGAGTCCCCCTTATCGACCCGGCGTGCTTTCGTAGCCCGGAGTCCCCCTTATGGACACGGCGTGCTTCTGTAGCTCGGAGTCCTCCTTATCGACCCGGCGTGCTTCTGTAGCTCAGAGTCCCCCTTTATTGACTCGGCGTGCTCTCGTAGCCCGGAGTTTCTTTCATCGACACGGCGTGCTTCTGTAGCCCGGAGTACCTCTCATTGACATGGTAAATAAACTAATGTCCTTGAGAAAGATAAGAAAATATCCTGGTACTTACCAAAAACTCGGGGTTTGCACCTATATCACTCTTTCCTGGTAAGTAGTTGCAGGTATTTTTCTTATCCATTTTAGTATGTATTTGCCATTTTTATTTTTATTTTGCTTTGGACACTTGGTCCCAAGTGAACTATCATCTATTGCATACACATGGACAAAATTTAGGTATCGGTTAATGTCTTTGAAAACGGAACTGTGAAATTTCACTTTCAAAAAGAAGGCGGTTGTTTGACACCTAAATTTGGACTAAATATTTATATTTAATATGCATAGAAAATTAGGGGCTAATTTTGCCCTAACAAAAAGGATTTTTCCATCACCTACGTACTAATGTTAGTTACATTTACTAAGTTTTATGTTTCTATTTATTTTCCCTTATTTTCAAGTATTAAAAAGAAAAAGAAAAAAAAGAGGCCCATGGAGGGGCTGGGCTTGCCAACCCAGCCCCCTTCTTCTCTTCTTGTCCACGCGGCCCAGGCCCGTCTTCCCCTCCTCACCTTCACGGCCCAACCCTCTCCATCATCTTCTTCTTCTCCCCTTCTTCTTCCCCTGCGCGCGAGAAGCAGGAGAGCAGAGCGGAAGACGGTGGCCGGCGACGGATGGGACGCTTTGCGGGCGCCATTAATGCAGCCGAGTGGAGCAGCGCAAGATCCGGCGAAGGATCCGGACGCCTTCAATGCAAAGCAAGTGGCGTGGCACGCGAGCAGCTGAGGTCACGCCGGTTCGGCCGAGGGAGAGCCCGGCTGGGCGCCGAGGACCGCCGGTCAGAGCACCTCCGTCGACCGGGCTCCTTGCCTATAAATAGAGGGGTCGAGCGAAGGAGAAGAGACAGCAAAACAGGAAGCAAAAAAGAGAGATCTGAGAGAGAAGTGAGGTCCGAGAGGGGAGGAGAGGCAGGAGCTCGGAAGGCTTCCCTTGGAGAGACATCCAGGAGGCCAAAATTCCGAGCAATCGCCGATCCGAGAGAGAGATCTGAGGGCGAAGAGAGCTGCGAGAGAGATCTGAAAAAGGGAGAGCGAGGGTCGAAGTTCTGGAAAAATTCCAGATCTGAGAAGAGAAGAGAGAGAAACTGAGAGAGATCCGACGAGAGAGAGCCGGGGGCCAAGCGCCAGCCGTGCACCGTGAGTCGTCGGGCCGACGCCACCACCACTCTGCCGCTGCTGCTCAACCACCGACGGCCACCTGATCACGTCGCTACCGACGATGCCGCCCGCATTGCCATCACGGTCTCTTCTGTCGACGAGTCGCGCCCACCGCCGTTCGCGTCCGAAGCTAACGACCCCGCCGCTAACACTCACGGATCTCGGCTAAACCTCACGCCGTCCGCCCTTGCTGCTGACCGCCGTCGTCCCCGGTGCCCTCCGCTACTTCGTCGTCCCGCCGGCTGGTTTCGCGAGGACCGCCGCCGCTCGCCGTGGCCAGGAGGTGCTCGGCCACCCCCCTTCAGTGCCGCGGAGGAGCTGCAACAGAGAGGGGGCACCCGGAGTCAAGTCATGACCGGATCGGGCATATGGACCCGGTCGACCCGCTAGGGTTTGTTTTTGTGGGTTATGGGCCGGGATGTGTTAAGCTGTTGGCCCATCTCTGTTTTTTTGGGCTAGACTTGATTTTGGGCTTGACTATTTATTTCTATTTGTTTCAGGTACTCCCCGCGGGCCGAGCGAATTCGGCCCATTAGCCGAATTCGGCCCAGCCGAGGACCCTAAGGCCTTAGAGCCTGGGCCTCACGCTGGGCCGAACCTGACCCAAGTCTGGCCAAATGACCCGACCCGAGCCCGGTCGGTTAATATAATAATATTTTATTATTTTAATTATAAAAGTATTTTAAAATAATAAAAAATGTTTTTTTAGAAAAAAATAAAAAAAATCCGAAAAAGGTTTATAATTTCCAAAAAAGCCAAGAAAAATCCAGAAATATTTTATGTTTTCCAAAAAATCAAAAAAAAAAAAAAAAAAAAAAATGTTTGTTTCAACAAGGCATGGAAAAATCCTTGAAAAATGCAAAAATATCAAACCGAGGGTTTAAACAAGATTAGTGCGGAAGGGTATTAGTGATTAACTAGTGTGTCAGTCAGTCGTCCCCCGTTCCTGCAGTTGCGTAGGAGTAAAATATTTCTCCCGATATTTTACTTTGGGTTTAATCGACCCATCCCAAACCGGCGATTAGTGGCGACTCTTTTTAAATGAATTTGAATTGTAGGTTAAAAACTCGAACCTTAAGTCGTGAATTGGTGGGCTTGGGAGAGCCTTGGCTAAAACCCTGATGAGAGGCGTTCAGCCACGCCATTAGCCTCTAGAAGCGGAAAAGGAGGTCGCGACAGTGGCCAGATGTCCATTCTGGCCGATCTTGGTGTCGGTTGTTCAAGATTTACGACCATAAACTTGATCCAAGCATGAAAATCCCCGACAAATGGCGCGAACAGGTCAAACCGGCGAGTTTCTAGGCATTTTGGGAGCATTCTAGGGTGGTTTTCTGGCTGGGTCGGACTTCTAGGCGGGCGAAATCACCGTTCCGCCGTCCTGTCAGGGTCATTCTGCTTTGGATTTGCGAGTATGGGGTGACGCCATTCCCGCAGCAACTGGCATACGGCCAGTTGATGGCCCGCGTCGAAATTTATAACATATTCCCCATTTTTGCTTGGTTTTGGGCCTGTCAGGCCTAGGGAAGTGGGGCTTGGTGGCCAGATGTCCGTTCTGGCTGATCTCGATATCGATTGTTCAAGACTTATGACCAGAAACTTGATCCAAACATGAAAATCCCCGACAAATGGCGCTAACGGGTCAAACCGGCGAGTTTCTAGGCATTTTGGGAGCATTCTTGGGTGGTTTTCTAGCTAAGTCAGACTTCTGGGTAGCCGAAATCACTGTTCCGGTGTCCTGTCCGGGTCGTTCTGCTTCCAATCCACGAGAACGAGGCGACGCCATTCCCACGGCAGCTGGCATACGGCCAGTAGCTGGCCCATGTCGAAATTTACAACATACCCCAAATTTTTGCTCGATTTAGGGCCTGTCAGGTCTGGGGAAGTGGGGTTCGGTGGCCAGATGTCCGTTTAGGCCTATCCCGATGTCAATTGTTCATGATTTACGACCAAAAACTTGATCCAAACATGAAAATCCCCGACAAATGGCGCAAATGGGTCAAACCGGCGAGTTTCGAGGCGTTTTAGTAGCATTCTAGGGTGGTTTTCTAGACGCAGGCCATCTCCTAGTGGTTCACTAGCTGCCAAAGGATTGGCCTCGCCCAGTTCTTGCAAATCGGAAGTAGAATGACCCTAAAAGGACGCTGAACCGATAATTGGCGCCGCCATGAAGTTTCACCTAGTCAAAAACCTCCCAGAAAGCCTAAAATGCCTAGAAACTTGTTGGTTTAACCTATTCGCGCCATTTCCTAGAGATTTACCGGTTTGGATCTAGTTTATGGTCGAAAATCTCAAACAACCAGTAGAAAAATCGGCCCGAACGGACATGTGACCACTAAGCCCCCCCACCGCCCTAGGCCCGACGGGCCGAGGCGAGCAAAATTGGGAGGGACATTGTAAATTTTGACGCGATCCATCTCCTGGCAATTCGCCATCTGCCAAATGATTGGCCTTGCCCAGTTCTCATGTATCAGAAGTAGAATGACCCCTGAAAGGACGCCAAACCGATAGTTGGCACCGCCATGAAGTTTGACCCAGTCAAAAACCCCATGGAATGCCCAGAAACTTGCTAGTTTGACCCATTCACACCATTTCTTTAACATATGAATATGATTTGTCCAAATTTTCCCCAATTAAATGGATTGAAAATATCGAGTCGCAAAGCCTTCTGTAGATGAAAAATCGAATCAATAGGATGTCAGGCGGAGATCTTATGGTTGATCAAAATTTGGTTAAAACTGTGTGAAATAACACATGAATATGATTTGGACGAAGATTTGCATCCAAAAGGGAAAATGGTTTTCGAAAAACAGCTTTGGCCTCTATCTTTGAGTTGTCTAGATGCATGAATGATTATTTCATAGTTTCTCGAATATTGCACAACTAAGTCATTGAGGCCTGCACATGTCTAATTTTGTGATAGTAATCTCTCTCTAAGTAGTTTTCTTGAAGACATTTTACTGTAGCCCGATCCATGAGGGCAATAGTGACACCAATATTCAAAATGCGTACCCATAGTAAAACGGCACAAGTATATTAAATTACTTAGTTGAGTGTATTAGTTGAGTGTATTGTAATAACCCTTAGCATACTAAAACCTTTTACAACTGGCAATTTCTCCTTATCCAATTCTTTTAGTGACTTGTTGACAGTTTCTTCTTTTCCATGAAAAAAATTGATCTTACCAAGGACAAGCAGCCAATTTCTTTCGTTCGATTTTGCCAAGGATTCTAATGGCTGCTCAGCTTCATCAAGTATTCTAATTTCTTCTCTTATTTTCATGCAAATATTATATGCGGCCTACTAGACAAAACCATGAATAGTTAGGGAAATACAACTATTGCAATTTAAGTGAAATGCAACTACATGAATAGCAATTTTACCTCCACCGTTGTTTTCTCTTTTGCAAATTCCTTTCGCAAATCAGAGCATTTTTTTCTTGATTGAACAAGATTTTCATTAAGCTCCCTTAGATCCTTTTCCATCTCAAGCTCTATGTGCAAATGAATTTGTCTATTTCAATAAGCATTCAATTATCACTAATGATTCTCACAACAATTAATCCCACATCAATGCCACAAAACTTGCAAAAACACTTATACAAAAGCCATGGATACAATCTTCTAAGACTTTAATATATGAATATATGAATATGATTTGTCCAAATTTCCTCCAATTAAATAAATTGAAAGCATCAGTCACGAGTTTTCCGTAGATGCAAGAATCTAATCAATAAAATGTCGAGCGGAAAGCTTATGGTTGATTATGGGCTTTCCAGCGACACGAAGCACCATGATCAAAGCAATGTAGGGCTTCTGGAAATTTCGACATCCGCAAGTGGAAAGGCCTACTTCTCGCAGATCCAACTATCCCCCATCTCAATTAACTGAGTCTTATGAAGATCATGATTTCCCATGCACAGCAAACTACCAACCCCACGTTCCTTATGACATCCCGTTGATTAACGTATAATTTTTCCATTCGTTGTTAAACTTGTTGCATATATTTTCGTCAATTCCTTAATAATATATTAATATGATTTGTTCAAATTTTCCTTAGGTGTAAAAATCGAATCGATAAAATGTCAAACGGAATACTTATGGTTGATCAAAGTTTGGTCAAAATTAAGAAAATAACATATGAATATAATTTTAAAAAAAAAAATTCCAGTTGATGAATTGAAAATATCAAGTCACCAACTTTTTGTTGGTGCAAAAATCAAGTTAATGGTGAGTTCAAGTATCTAAATGAGCAAGCTAAGGGACTAAAGCTCCATCTCCCAATGATATGATAATATTTAGATTCATATTCATTCTCATGACAGGATGAGCTAGAGTATATGATGGAGCACAAACTTGGTAAGAGATCTCTGGTTCCAACGAATTGGCAAACCATCTCCTAGCAAGACCGATAGCAAAATTCATTGAAATCTAGGAAAAAGAAATGCATGAATACCCAATAAAATTGTTCTTCCTTGCAAAATTATTCTAATTTCTTTTTGTCCTGTCATGATAATTATTTTCTTGAAGCCAAAGTAAAACTTTAATATATGAACATGATTTGTCCAAATTTTTCCCAATTAAATGAATTGAAAACATCGAGTCACAATTTTTCTGTAAGTGCAAAAATTGAATCAATAGGATTTAGGACAAAATTTTTATGGTGGATCAAAGTTTGGTCAAAATTGGGTAAAATAATACATGAATATGATTTGGACAAACGCGGCATCCAAACAAGGAAAATGGTTTTCAAAAAAATTGTCTCTAGAACACTTCTTTAGTTTCCCGAAAATTGCACAGTTGAGCTGTCAACGCTTGCGCATGACCCAAAGCATGAACCTGGCCACCTCTTTGGCCTCTATCTTCAAGTTGTACTTTTACCATAGATATTTATGTTATCATTAGAATTTTCAAATAAATCCCAAAAGATAAACCTTAAATAACATGCAAATAAATCATGAACAACACCCAAAATAAACCTTAAATAAACCCCCAATAGCCTCCAATTAACCCCAACTATCTCTAAACAGTCTCTAAATAAGACATAATCAAATGACCCCTTGATCTAATGCATTAAATAAACCCAAATAACCCCTGACCCCTACACCAAAATATCCCTGGAATTACCCTAAACCCTTTTTGTGTTAACTTATTTCAAGGGTTATTGGAGGTGTTGTAGGAAATAATTATGGGGTATACAAGAAGCTGTTCAGGAAAAATCAAAAGTTGGAGCATTGCTAAAGTAAAAGAGAGAAAAGCAAAAGCAAAAATAAATAAAAACAAAAACGATTAAACCACATGACGTGTGTATTTACGAAAAACTAAAATTGACCAAGTTATATATCCTAGTATCATGACCATCCATCGGAGCAATTGACATGATCTCATGCTACCCAAAAAGAAAGAAAGATATAAGTCGATTATTCGATGTAATATTGTAGATTACCAAATTCGATCATGAATAAGATGGAATATTGCTCATACTTATTGATGAATTGCGGAAACGAGTTAATCTTACATTCTAATATATATATTTATTATTATGCACCAATCCTTTTTAGAATTACTGGCAAGATAAATAAATTGCTATTTATTCTAATCTTGCAATTTACATGGTAGAAATTAGACGAGCAAATTAAAAAATAGATGCAAATGACAGAAATTCACCTTGCAACAAATGATAATGATACTAATAATTCTTGAATTTTGGTCCAATATGTAATTTGGTCCTTAAACTTTCAATTTATTTAATATGATCCAGAACTTTAGTCCAATACACAATATGTCTTTGAACTCTAAATTTGTTCAATATAGTCCATAAAATTTTATTACATGTTGAATATAGTTGCTAAACTACATGAAAATGTTTAATGTAGTCTTTTTGGTTTTAAATTAATGAAAATGCATTATATTGAATATTTTGATATAGTCCATCGATTATATTAAACTAATTAAATAAATTAAAAGTTCATAGACCACATTATATATTAGATTAAAATTGAGGAGTCAAATTAAATAAATTAAAATTTAAGGAGTCTTTGTATTATTTTTCCAAAATTTTCTACTAACTCGTGGCGGGCATTTTCAGGAAAAGAAAAGAGGAAGTAAGGGTGTGTTTATTTTAATGAAAGTATTTTTCCTGGAAAGTATTTTCCGCACTTTTCCGATTTGTTTCTCCAAAATAATTTAGTTAATGGAAAATACTTTCCGATTAACGAAATATTATGTTTTATTTTAGGAAAATAAATTCATGCGTAGGAAGGGGAAAACAATTTCTCTTTATTAGATTTTTAGATCTTTTCCTTTTTATTAGTTCAAATATTATTCAATCATTTTTCAAATAAAGATTCAAACGCGTGAAAATATTTTCAATCACATATCACCAAAAGACGGGAAAACTAATCATTTTCATGAAAAATGATTTTCTAAAAAATATTTTTCAATAATGGTACGATTTTCACGAAATAAACGCATCATAAATAAAACGAATTTCTCGAGTACGGTCAATCTATCAGTTAAAGGAGCGATCGGACTTTGAAGAAAAATAAAATTACAAACCGGAGAAAACGAGAAAAAAGAAAAGAAGAGGAGAAATTGAAGGGAGGGGTATTGTCTGTGTCATCGATCGAGTCATAGCTCCTCTACTCCGTCGGACGAAGAAGGAAGTCCGCCCCCTCCCTCTCGTCTCGTCGGCTTCTTCGTTTCCCCCTTGTCTTTCTGCCGCTTCTCCTCATCGAGCAATCGAGCAGACGATCCCAGTAGCAGTCGAGGCCGACTCTGCTGAGTATGTGACCGACCCTCGTCCATCACCCGCATCATCCTGTCGTCGTCGTCTTCGTCTGTCCGTCTCCCTGAATTTCGTTAGTTTGCGGTTCTTGCGGAGTCTTTGTTGATCCAATGTCGAGCTCCGGTGCGATTCCAGGCCTTCAGCTCTTGCTTGCGAACCCTAAAAACTCGCTTCCCTCCGTGTCGTCCACTCTCCGAACCTTAGGTAATTTCTCGTGGTAATCCATCGGTCTCTTGCTCTGTAGACTCTTGGTGTGCTGTTTTGCACCGAATGTGGGTTTTTATTTTTTGTATTCTACTTGATTCGATGCGCATAACTGAGACCTTTCTCGATTGATTTCCTATTTTGCTGCCAAACGCCCACGGTGTTAAAGCTTTGTAATTGTTGGTGTTTTGCTTTTCGCATAGCAGAGCAAGTAGTAGCTTCTTCTCAATCTAGATTTCTTCTGCTTTGTATCGTGCTTTAGTTTTGGAAAGGGAACGTTTTTGGTAGACCCCCATCAATAGTTTCTCAGTTGACGTTCTGTTGCGCTCTGTGACACTGAATCCTACCGAAGGAGAAATTGTGTTGTTTGAACCTTTTGTGGCCCGAATTTTGTCGATGTAGGTCTAAGAGAGGACAAGCAAAGTGGTTGCTGATCATATGCTTGAAAGCCCACTAGAATAATGTGGGATATTCTAGTAGCTCCTTTCATGTGGGAACTGGACGATGTGGGATTGATGATGGGAAGCCACATGCTTGAATTAATCTAGGGCGAAGCCTGACCCTGATACGTTATTAGAAAATCCGACCAAAAACTTAAGCCATTATTCTATAGAAGGTGGATTAGAAACGTTATAGACAAAGATATGTGATATTTTAACATCCTTCTCATGTGTAAATCGAATTAAGAATGTTGCATGGAAGAGACTGAGCCACAGCCACACGTGCATTAATCTGGCTGATTCTGATACAATGTTAAAAAGTACAAAGTAAAAAGAAAAAAAGGAAAAATCTAAGCAGTACGTGGAGAAGGATAGATGTATATAAGCCTATTGAAACCTTATAGGCAGATGACGTTGAACACTTTGACAGGTGTTATACAGATACATTCCATTGTTGAAGTTTTTAGACAAGGAGAAAATGAAGTGAGAAATTATGTGTGGAGGAGAGTTGGATGAGTATGTTTGTAATTTTTGGCAATTAGTAGATTTGTCTTAAGATACTGAGGGGATAGGGACTAGTCTCAAACCCAAGTTCATGCTCGAGCAGGGAAGTTGGTAGAGACACAGAAGATTTATGTAGGACGATTACTAGTTGAGTATGGTTCGTTCTGATCCTGGTGATGTCATGCATGTCCATGTGGTGTTTTCACACATTTCCCTAAAAGAAAATTCAGCAAAAACTATTCAATTGTGGCTACTTCTAGAACTCCATTGTTTATCTCATTTGTATCTTTAATTCCACACAGATCCTCTCAGGGAATTGAATGGATTATTTCTGTCCCTTGCATTAACGGTATGTTTTTCAATTATGCTAAATACTTTGATCAGATTTTTTTGCTTTCGTTGGCATTCGTGACATCTATATAGTCTGGGAGAAACCATGTTTGCAAGTCCAAGACATTTTTAGCCTGCCATGACTATTTAGCTTGCCATGCTTACGTTTGCTGTCATATTATTCTCAACCTTGCTGTTGGTGCTTGCTTGTATTGTATTGTAATGAAACTTTGCGACTATTTTGGTCTTTCTAATCTGTTGCAAATTTAGTTTTCTGTCCCTTACCCAATGCCCATGTATTAGTGCCTCATCTGGAAGGTCTTTATCTTCTGTCCTGTTGATGACCACAGAAGTAAGTTGCACGATGTTTATGCAAGCCTTTACATAAGAAACTGTGAGATAAAATGTGAATTTTGTGCACTGACTGGTAATTTCTGAGGGATAGCAGATGTATTTTATGTTTCGTCGTATTTGTTGCTGCCATATACTCTCTTGATAGGGAATACTGAAGAGGATAACACACATTCTGTGGGTGACAAGTATTCATTTCATTTGGTATTTCATTGCACTCGCTCACTATAAATAGCACTAATACTTGAATTAGTCAACAAATCCAATTTGGGAGGTTGTTCATCAAAGGTAGAATTGGAGTAGCTAGGGACGGACAGTAATGCTAAAATACAAATTCTAATTGGAATAAGCAGGGAAGGAGGAAAAATATCTGGGAGGACATGAAAGAAACCATGCGAAAAAGCTTTTGGCCACTGATAAGGCCATTGACTTGTAGAAAGATAATAATTTTGAAGAAAATGCTTTGTAACTTGTTGATGACAAGGTATACCCATCACCAGCTCAGCCACCTTACTTTTTGAGTTTGCTTCTTGGTAAAAGTGAACCAAAGCAAATTGTTTACTGAAACTTTATTTGCTGAATCTGTTTGATGCCTGAAATCAGTTGATGTATAGTTTAGGCTGAGAATGGCATCATCTTCAAGTGCATGGCATCAGTGACTTTGTGATGTTTCCTCAATTCTCACATTTCTTGATCTAATTTACTGAGTTTTCTTGCTGTAATTGATGTAATGTTACATGTCTTCTCCAGCTAGTGTGTGTAAACATGAATCGACCAACCACACGAAGTAAAAATAAAAGCCCAAGCCATCCAACGATGTTGACAAGATTTTGGACACATTGAGGTGATTGGAAGTCACTTTTACGTCTATGCAAGCCTCTTTACTTTAATAATCAGTTGTCTTTGCTTTATACTTTGCAGGAAAATTCATGCTTCTGGTGAAATAACACAGGATGACGTAAACCAGTTATACAGCACTGGGAAGCCTGTATGCCAGGGCTGCCGAGTAAATGCTAAAGATAACCCAAATTGCTTTTGTGGCCTGATTCCATCTCCCAATGGAAGCCGGAAATCTGGAATATGGCAAAAGATGTCAGATGTTATTCAGTCTTTGGGTCTGGACCCATTTAAGGAACTTCGTGCTTCACTTGACTCACCTGCTGGATTAACTAATTTGGGTGCAACATGCTATGCTAACAGTATCCTCCAATGTCTTTACATGAATACAACTTTTCGAAAAGGAGTCTTGTCCATTGAAGTTGATGTACTGAGAAAACAGCCTGTGCTGGATCAGCTTGCCCGGCTCTTTGCTCAGCTTCATGCAAGTAAAAGAGCATTTGTGGATTCTGCTCCATTTATAAAGACACTAGAGTTGGACAATGGCGTTCAACAAGATAGCCATGAATTTTTAACCTTACTTCTCTCTCTGCTTGAGCGATGCCTCAGCAATTCCCAAAGTGTAGTGGCTAGGACTATTGTTCAAGATCTCTTTCGTGGCAGTGTGTCCCATGTGACAACGTAAGGATATTTAGTTGCGTCATTCCTATTTCTTTTCTTTTATACTTTGTTGTCTATTTTAGTAAAATAACCATGAGATTGATGGCCTTCAGCAATGAGCAGATGATTAGAAATCAATTTTTGTAAGAATTATGCCAATCTAAAAGTGTAGATCAAGTTTATTCGTTGCGCTTTTTTAAGAAGAAATAAGTGAGAGGTAAAGAAAATGTGAGTGAAGAAATTTGAGGTGAAGATATGAAAGAAATGATTTCCTTTGAAGTTGTTTGGAAGGGGGAGGATTAGGAGTAAAGAAAAGATGAAGATTTGAGAGTTGACTAGTTTAGAAAGGGAAAGAAATTGAGAGGAAGGAAAATACTTATGTAACAAATGACTATTTTCCCTAGAGTAGGAGAAGATATAATTTTAAAATAACACTCGAATAACCACACTATTTACATGTGAGCAGAATAAGCTGTAGTGCTCTTTATTAACTGAATATCTTGAGTGATATGTTTTAAATGATTCCCACTGGCTAGATTGTAAAATGCCATACTGATAAGAATTAGTAAAAAAGGTGTATATTTGAGGTGAGTACAAGGTCATTTTGAGGAATTGGCTAGGTGGATAACCATTTCTCCAAGTGTTATTTCTCAATTTGGTGTGAAACCTTTGGTAGGGCCCATGGATTTTTTTCCTGCACCTTAAATCTCCACCTTATTTTTCATGAGCACTTCTAAACAGGGAATTTAACTTTCTGGCCACCTTTCTTCCTCATCTATCCCCCAACTTTCTGTACTTCCAAGTAGAGGGTTAAAATTTTTGTATCATTTGAAGTAAGCATGAATTTGTCTATATGAAAAGAAAAGGAAAGTTACCGGGAATGTATTGGATTGAAAGTGAAATTATTAATACTTTTCAAGTGTGTTTATATTGTAGTTACTTATTTTTTGCTTGACTCTTGTTAATCTACTTACATTTGATTAAGCTTAGTCTAGTTACCTTTCTCTCAGTTGTTTGGTTTTCTTTGAAGTTTCTTTGATACAGTTGATACTTTACATGTTAATGATCATTTTGTGAAGCTGTGTTCTGAAGTCACTAGCCTGTTTTTGTGAAGCCATCTTGTGACGCGATTATATGGCCTTTTTGCCTTTTTGTAATTTTTCTGTTTGAACTAAATTCAATCCGAGAGATGATTATTAATTTTTTCATTAAGGGGATGCCGTGGTAGGAGTTACTTTTCACAAAATAATTGAAAGTCTTAGTGCTTTAAGTTACAAAAGCCATGACATTTGCCATTGGACCAATTTTCTGCCTACAGCTGCTCAAGATGTGGGAAAGATTCAGAGGCCTCTTCAAAGATTGAAGATTTCTATGAGTTGGAACTGAATGTGTTGGGTTTGAAAAGTTTAGATGAAAGTTTAGACGATTATCTACGGGTGGAGGAGCTCAATGGGGAAAATCAGTACTTTTGTGAATCCTGTGAAGCAAGAGTTGATGCTAGCCGAAGCATAAAGCTTCGGACTCTGCCACGTGTACTTAATATCCAGCTTAAGCGTTATGTTTTCCTTCCTAAGGTACTTCATAACAATCACAACTATGTATATAGATATATTTTATGTATTTTTTTTCATCTTGATTATGTCCCTAGAAAGTCAACTAGAATTTTGGAACTTGGGAGAAGATTTTATTACAAAAAATGCAGCAATGTAAGATGGTCTGTGTAGAAGACACCATTGAGTGGGAATGCCTTTTTCAGTTTGTTGTTATTGGATCTATTGAAAGATTAAAGCTGGAACTGTGGAAAATAATTTCTTCCTATGACTTCTCACACTTGATGTGTCAACAATGGTAGAACTAATGATGTTGGATGACTCCAAGTGTTTGACCTTTCTCTTCGGTAAAGAATTCCATTTTGGCTTATAATTAAAATAGATAATAGTGTCTCTGTATTCCTTCTCTCTCTCTCTCTCTCTCTCTCTCTCTCTCTCTATTTTGATATAGTGGGATTGTTTGTACTCTCATATTTGCATTTACTTATTGTTGATACATTTTGGTTCTGTCATTGTAGACTACAACCAAGAAAAAAATCACTTCTGCATTTTCTTTTCCTCGGGAACTTGATATGCGGAAGAGATTATATGACCCAGCTCAGGTTGATTTAATATATGACTTGTCGGCAATCCTGATACACAAAGGAACTGCAGTAAACAGTGGGCATTACATTGCTCATATTAAAGATGAGAAGACAGGGCAGTGGTGGGAGTTTGATGACGAGCATGTCTCAAATTTAGGTGATCACCCATTTGGAGATGATTCGTCAGGTTACAAGAGTAAACCTTCACAAAAGGAGCCACTAGTGCGCTCTTCGCCAGTTTCCGTTGCTGGTGATGCTACAAATAATGCGCTGCCACAGTTTGCAGAAAATGGTGATTCAGAACATTCTGAGATCTTTTCATCTGCTGATGCATACATGCTTATGTACAATCTGCGGCAAACCAATACGCATCTTCAGAAGACGTCCATGGTTCTGGATGGCAATAATATGGAAACTGAACGCATGGACAGCACATCAAATGGCATCACTTCTCTTCCATCTTACCTTAGAGATGAGGTAGATGAATTGAATGCATCATACGTGGAAGCATGCTGCCAGTATAAACTACGGAAGGAAACAACTTTGCATCTTATTGAAGAAAGGAGGCAAGAGGTGCGCCTAATTCTTTCAGAAGCTCCTGTTCAATCATTTGAGGAACCTTTTATTGGATATCAGCAAATTGGCTCCGCCTGTGGGTTGACAGTATTACGCCTCCGTAAGTACAGATGCTCTAGCTTCACCACCATAGCCATGTGCTTCTCCCTTTCACTCTGACATGCATCCTTCTTAAATAACAACTTACTACTTCAGCCCAGTATTCGTACATTTGGCTCATAGAGTCCGTGTTCTCCTTGTGACCTGAAGCACCAACATCCTTGCTCTTTTCCTCAGTATGACTGGTTTCACATGATTGTAGGACTCTTTCTCAAGCATGGCTAGTTCTTCAACTTGAACATGTAGGACAACTTTATCTTTTCACACTGGCCTGTCCCAACAATTTGCTCTACATGTTGATTATCATCATCTTCATTGACCTCTTAGTTAACATTGCTTAAATTATGCTCATTTTTTGCTCTTTTAAAAGCATTAACGAATACAAGTTGGGAGATTCAGCTTCAAATGAACTCATTTGACTGTGAATGACTTTGATCTGCTGTCAGATCATAAAGAGAACTGTCTTGTTTGTAATTATTCAATCTTGCATGAAAAATGACTCACTGAATTTGTTGCCATGAGAGTATACTCTTGTACCAAAATGGGTGTAGGACAATCTGACTATTAAAATCAGATAGGCAAATACCGCTTCTGGGCTACAAACAGAATTCATACGGTAAAACAGTAAGTCAAGCTGAAATATGTTGGGATATTATAAGCAATCAATACGGTTAGTAGAAAGGTTTGGTGAAAACTATTTGAGATGGATTAAGTGATAAGGATCAACTCAAGGTTGCTTAAGCATGAAAGTTAAGAAAATGATCATGCCACACAACTCAAAAGTGAACAATTGCTGAAACCTGAATTGTAAGTGTCTGTCTTCTCAATTTGATGAACATTGTACTTGCAGGCTCTACTGAAATCCTAGTCCATGGAAAGAGAACCCGTAGAGTTCCAACTTGACTAAAAATACATGCTTAAAGTAGAATTTGTGTTTGAAATTTTAATGTAACTTCCAGACAAGACAAGTAGCAAGTGGGAGAAGAATTCTACCAGTAGTAGGACTCATTGGAATCATGGACTGATGAGACAGTATGTTTTCACCAAAACCTTGTTATCATGTCAATTTTTTGACAATGATCAACTCATTTGATCTGATGAGCTGCGTCAAAAGATCATTTACATTGAAGAATGAACTTGATAAAATAAAATAAAAATTGGTTTTAAACAAACTAAACATGAGTCGTTCCTCCTTCATGAAGAGAACTTGTGACTTGATACCTTGAAAGCTCTATATTGCTATCACAAGGCCCAGTCCAAAAATTAAAAGAGGAAAGGAGGAGACTGTAGTTGGTTTTAGTTACTATTTATATGTTGCTTATCATTATCCATGGCATTTTGGGAGGATTACCATTATTTGTATTTTCCTGGCTTTACTGTGATGTCTGGCAGTGTTCTGGATAACACTCTCATTCAATGCTCTCATGGAAAAGTTCACATGGCAGAAGTAGGCTCCATGAAGCGATTGTCTGCTAGTGCTTGGGTGAAATTGTTCTCAAAGGTACTCAGCTGCCTTTCATGAGGTTACCTCTTGCCTAACTACTATAATCTTACTATGAATTAGTGTTGGATGGTCAGTTTTTTTTACCATTGTACATTCCTGATGTACTTGGACATTTTCCTCTGTTGATCAAATTCTTTCACCTTCTCAAAGTAAAAGGGGTGACTCATCTCTTTTAATTTGGGAATGTGCCCTTCAAAAAAAAGAAAAACATAAAAAAAAAAAAAATCAAGTGCTAAGTTTCAGATTGGAAAATCTATCATTCATTGGGTAAAAGCCCTACACGGACAATCGGTAGCTTCAATGGACTAGTTAAGCTTGTTCTCTGGTTAGGGGCACAGGATAAGGGTTCCTACTCATTATACCTGGTTGCCATATTAATGTATCTCCCCCTGTTAATGTGGTTGGGAATATTAAATTAGACTAAGTAGCTGCTGATTCTTCTATATATTCTTTCGGGCTCTGTCTTCTCCAATTGGAGCAAATATTGAAATGTCTAAGTGCTTATAAGCTGTCAAAACTTTGCAGTGAGACAATAGCCAGAAGCATTGCTGTGATTATTGCTTAAGTGCAAAAGCTACAAGAAGAATTCATCCATCAAACTGACTTATGCATGCATTACTGTGGATCGCTTTCTTTTCTTTTCTTTTCTTTTCTATTTTTTCCTTTTCCAAGCTATACTCAAACTTATAGATTAAGGTTTTGCAGTGTACAATGAAATAGATTTTTCGTTGTTGATTCCTACATGCTTCCACTATTTTTAGTCAAGACAAGATACAATCTACAGCACCTCTGTTGTCATCGATCCGTCATCTGAGGCTTCAGTTATCATTTCATTATAAACTTGAGTTCTTGCTCTCAATTCTTTTCAATGTACCGTACTGTTAATACTAACTGCTTTCTACTGTTCTTTTTTCCAGTATGGTGGGGGGCCAGCACTGGCCAATGATGACTACTGCGTGGACTGCCTAAAAGAGGCAGCACACAAACTGGTTTGTGCTGACAGCTATAGGGATCGGAGAAAAACAGTGAAGGAGCTCGCAGATTCTGTGCTTTCTGGAAATTGTAGTGATGGAATGTATTACGTATCAAAGGCGTGGTATGGTTGTGCAATTTTTTGTTATATCTTCCCTATTGATGCCTAGGCATTCCCAGTCAAAAAACATTAGTGTTGGGTAATTAAATGTGGAAAACGTTTTGACAATAGAATAAAGGAGTGTCGCATTTGGACTACCTATGGCTTGGGACCAGATAAATCCTACCTAGGCGCAGTTATTGATTATCTTCAAATCCTTGAAAGAAATTCATAAGATCATCTACATCAAATGCAAAGATGAGTAGTATTCCATTGAACCCATAATGTGTTGGAGCTTCTTTTTTTCCCTTTCCTTTCCTGTGTCAAACTCAAAAGAACTGGCAATCTTTGATTTTTCAAGAAGGCAATTCCAGGTTCTCTTATCAGCCATAGAGAGTTGTCGCCAATTCAAGATGGTGAGGTGTAGTTCTCTTTGTAGTTCCAGTACAATAGTGATGCAGAAATCTTCAGTTCCTTCCTTGATGAGTTTAGATTTATGAAAGATTGTTAATGGTAATGACTCTACCACTTCAATTGTGAGTAGAGAACTTAATTAGTTCAAAAACTTGATCCTCACTCCTTCCCTACAATTTAATATTGCCTGGCACTCCTAGTATGTACTCTCTCTCTCTCTCTCTCTCTTGCTATGTAGCAAGTCTTTCTGTCTGAAGTTATGTGAGCCTTTTTTCTCGTGTAATAATGTTGGCTCAGAGTTTTTACGTTATTTAAGCCTACAACAAACCAAAGATTTAGGAGAATACTGAGAGTATCTTCTGCTTGATATAATGTAAGATCAATCTGGCATGCTTCGCAGGTTACAACAGTGGGTGAAAAGAAAAATCACAGATGCACCAAGTGAAGCTGATGCAGGGCCCACAGCTTCAATCAGATGTCCTCACGGGCAACTTATGCCTGAGCAGGCTGCTGGTGCTAGGCGTTTGCTGGTTCCTGAGAATCTTTGGCTATTCTTTTATGAAGATGCAGTAACTGTGAATCCTGATGATCCTTTGGGTTGTCCTAGCTTCCCCATTGGCTCGGAGCAGTGCTCCCAGTGCAGTGAGAAAATTTCAGAAGTGGCCTGCCTAGAAGATTCTCTAAGGTCATCTATACATCGTCATTGCAGTTAATCGCATTTGTGCATACAGATACTGTTCATGGGCATACATGCTAGTGCTTGTGTCTTCACTCTGTGTGCATCTGTCCGTTTGGAAGATATGAGCTGATTGCTTGCTTGTTTGTTGATTTTTTTAATCATGGGTTGCAGAGCGGTGAAGAACAAGCAGCGTGAAAATCATGAGAAGCTAGCTGCTGGTAAAAGCTTTCCACTTCATCCCAATCATGAGTATTACTTATTGCCCTCGGTATGGCTCACAACGTGGAGAAATTATGTAAATGCTGGTGGCAAGAACACTTTGTCGTGCAATGAACCTGAATCCTTGGATTCCGTGATTGATAAGCTGACATGTGAGAAGGTAACCTGCGGCCACATCTTGCAATCTCTGGTATCTTGAAGCTTTTTTGACCCATCCAGAAGGTTCTTAGATGCATATTCCCTCATCCCCCTTTTTCCCCAATCCACTCACTACAAGCACAAACAAATAATTTACCTGGGTAGGCAATATTCTGTATCTCTGCAACATCTTTATCTCCTTTTGTTGAGTTCTATGTTTTGGTTTTGTTCTCCTGAAATCTGCATATCAGTTTTAACTCCTGCTGCCCACTTTTTGTATGTTTCTTTGTCTTCAAAGATCATTTATGTTTGTGTTTGCACCTTAGGAATGAATATAGATGTTTTAATTGTCTATTAGAGCTTTGAAGAAGATGAAGAATGGAAAAGCAGTGGGCCTTTATTGCATAGCAATAGAAGTGTGGGGTTATGGGAGAGATTGGGCTTCTGGGCTTGCAACCCTTCTCAATAAAATTTTAAGATCAAATGAAAAGCCGGATGAATGAAAAAAAAAGTACCCTGTGCCTATGTACAAGAACAAAGGTGACACTCAGAATTGTGCCAACCACAGTGGGATTAAGCTAATGAGCCATCCCATGAAGCTATGGGAAAGAGTTATAAAGGATAGGTTCCAAAATGGTGTTCCTTGGGGTATGACTTTTGCAGATGACATAGTGCTGGTAGGTGATAGCAAGTTGGGGTTAACCAGAAACTCGAATTTGGAGGGAAACTTTGGCATCTAATTGAGCGAGCCAGACTAAGACAGAAATATATGGTATGTAATTTTAATAAGGCAAAAGTTCAAATGACCCCTTGGTGAAAAGTGGACATAAGGAAGTGTCAAGGAGTGAACAATTCCAGTTATTTGGAGCCATTCTACCAAAAAGATGGAGAAATAGATGGATATCTCACACATGGAATACAGGCATATAGATGAAATGGAGAAGTGCATTTGGGATTTTTTTCTGACTGATAAAGAATGATATTATGTTGGGAAAAGTAGGTGTTGCCCCAATTGAGGATAAGATGAGAGAAGGCCTCCTAGATGGTTTGGCCATGTTGAATGAAGGCCTTCAGATGCTCTGGTGAAGAGATGTGGACAGTGACTTGTTACATTGGTGAAAATGAGTAGGGAAGGCCTAGAAGAACATGTAAGCAGAAGATAAGGAAAGATATGGAACATCTAGAACTTGCAGACTAATAAAGCAATGATCTGGCATAAAGGATTCACATAACCGATCCCGCTTAGTGGGATAGGAATTGGTTCTTCTTCTTGTTGGTTTTAGTCTATGTTTTTACTGGCTTTAAATTCTAATTTCCCAAATCCCCTGAGCTGGACTGTCTGTTCCAATTTTTGCAACTAAAAGAATTATTTTAAAATTCACAAAATTTAATTCTTTAATTTGCTTTGCCCTGAACAAAATTTTTCCAGCTAACAAGTCATTTTGCAAAGTTGAGTGCTCGTAAGCCGTAATTTGACTTGAAGAAGATGCCACATTTCTATGGTGTTAGTTCATGTGATTTAACATTCTTGTTTGAGTGGCACAATTGTGGAACCAAAGTGCCTATACTGGAACCGACACTGATGCAGATTCCATTTTGACAACATTTAATTAAACTGATGAAGGACGTGGATTTATATGGTTGTGAGTATATAACTATCCTGGACCTGGTACTGTTGTGTCTACCCGAATAGATGGTGGGACTTTGTGATTAGTTAGCTTCCAATTTTATTTTGGAAATGGTCGTTCATTCTTATGCTCCTGCCAGCAATAATATGTATTGATATATGGCATCTGTTCATACACACTGTTTTAGCCAGCATCCCTTGCATGTTTTCATACATCTTTTGAACTCCATATTCAACCATTTTTTACTCAGGGATGTGCTTGTGCTTCTTAGCAGCATTTACATCTTTGGAAAGGCCTCTTGACCTGGTACACAAGCGTGGAGCAATATTTCAGAAAGTTTCTCTTGTAAGTATATGAAACTATTCATGAAATATTTATTTCCTCACAAAAAAGGAAGAAAAAAACTACAACCCTCTTATATGCAGAATCTGATTCACTTGATATAACAGACAGCAGGCATATTTTTTAGGTATTAATACGTACTAGTGTTCTGATTTCAATAGACAAAAGTTAAGGTTGAATCCTGTGTATTGGGAGCTCTTAGATGCGCGTGAAAGCAGTGAACAAAGAAGTGGAAACTAGAATAAGTTCAGATGATGGCAACAAAACTGCATCATAAGTTGTTCCCTCATCCCTAGATTTATTTATTTTTAAATTGTAATAGCAGGGAGCTGTATAGTCAATTCTGGACGCAGTGTCCATGTTTTGGTTGTGATTGTTGGAACATGGTGGCAATGAAAGGTGATGGTAACAAGTTCTTTAGTTAATTATAGTGTTGGTGATGTACAGCTGATGTTCTAGTCATAGATGGATCTACATGGGGCTGGTGGTGGGGCCTTGGCCCCCACCTCCAGTCCTCTCATGATCAATATAACTCTGACAAAGTGTGCAAAAAGACATTAGCTACTGCTTCCTGTTGTATTTTCAGTTTTTTGTGCTTTTCTTGGCCCATACTTTCTTTACATCAGTATAAAGCATTTATAAGTAATATTTACTATGATGAAAAAGAGAAACTGAGCAGTCTTAGCTCCTTCTCTAATATCTCATAAAACGGAAAAGGTGCAAGAATAAATGAGGAAAATATTTTAGTACATTCTAATCTTTCCAGTTATTCTAATATTTTGGTTTCTTATTCTATCAAAAGAGATATTGCCAGTAAGAGCATCATTTAATGATCTCTTATTCATCTTATAAAAGTGTAGCCACAACTGTAATAAAAGAGCAATCTCTTAAAAACAAAATTGTCTTCAAACTATACTAGAATATAATTAAAGGGATCAACTTTGACTATTTAGTTTATTATTATCTAACATGTTTCGTGTATGCACTTTTTTCACGTGAAATATTGAATGCTAATTCAATGTGTAAAGAGAACAGAGTTCAAACTGTTTATATGGTGGAAAGGTTAGGCCTAAATCCCTAGATTTTGAAATTTCAATTGGTCAGCTGAACCTTGTCTAGTGAATTGATGATTCTTTTGCTATTATCTTAGCCCCACCAAAGCTTCGTCTAGATCTGTTCCTGGTTCTGGTGACCATGATTGTCGGAATGATGAGAGCTGGTTATTTTGGGTGGTCAGTAATTAGTCTTGAGTTTCGTCAAGAGAGCATTCCTCATTTCTTGTAGTAGTGGTCCCTCTTCTCGGAAAGCATTTCCTTATGTTTTGTCGGTTTGTTGGGGGAGGGCTCAGTTTTGTTTCATGAACATGCATATCTTTTCTTTAAAGGGAATGATGATGTCCAGACTCTGCTTTTTGGTTGAACCACAATTCAGCTGGTTTATGTGCATGTAACAGCTGTCTTAGGTGCATGTAACTTGTTTCTTGCCTTTTGATTGAAATTCAGTCTAGAAATCCAACAAATTATTTACAACTGGTTCATGAAACTTCTGGATTTAATCTGCACTGAAAATTCACATTGCTAGTTCATAATCAAAGACTTGCTGGGGAAAGTGAAAAGGTTATAAGTAGATGGGTTTGTGTATTGTGGCTTAAATTACAAGATTTACACAAAGTTTCCCTTGTTGGAATTTTTGAATTAATCGTCGTTACCAGGAGGATAATTTGTACAAATTCACTAAAGATGGGTTTGTAGAAAATAAAGGTCCATGTGCTTCCATTGTCTATTGTTTAGCTTTTATTAGAGAGTAGAATACAAGAATTCAAAAGGAAAAGAGAAACCTCTTTTTCACATCTTTCTAGTTGGTTTTGTATCATTCATCTTACTCTGAATGATTTTGTAGATCTTGTTGATACTCTTCATTGTGCTCAGTGTCTTTATGCACTTGGAAATCCCTTTTCATTCTAAAGCAGTAGGAAAACTGGATTTGTTGTCTGGCTGTTTTCCATATGCACTGGCATAATTCGTTCTTCTCTTTTCCTCTCTTCCTTTGTATTCTAGACAGATGGATTGACAATCATTACATCAAGTGACTGGAAATGTTTCTGTGAAGAATGGGGATGCTCTGAGAACAAAGGCATATCTGCTATCATTGAGCATGATAATGATGCCCCAGATAAGGGTATAGGTGGTAAAGAGACATTGATATGTACTGAGCAGTTGGGTTCTATTGATGGGCCAAATAATCGACTTGATGAGAGAAGACTAGTAATCAGGACATCTCCAGAGGTACTTTCTAGTCCACCATTGTTCCATTTCTTGCTCTTTGTCTTGGTTAATATATTCATCGATATTTCTTCATTCTGTATCTGATTGTTATACCTCAAGAATGTTTAATTACTTCGCACTAATTGTCTTATTTGTGGATTGTGCGCCATGTGATAGAACCTGTAATATCAAAGTACTGGGCTCACTCATCATTCCTTTGTGAAAGGACTGTTTACTCTACTATTTTGCGGTTAACTGCTTTCCCCAAAATCTATTGTGAATATGTACAGCTAAATGCCCAATTGGGCTGATCTGCCTTTTGTCCATGGAATTATGGATATGTGCTTTAGAAGTACAATAAGGTTCTTCTATAGGTAGGAAAAATACATTGACACTGGTCAAACTCTCCTAAGTGGTTCTCTTTTAAGGATGATCTGTCACGAGTGAATATTGTCTAAGGGTATAAATAAAGCAAACAAGAACAAACTCTTCTCCTATCTATTGGGATCAGCAAAATTGATCTGTTTAGACCTTTATGAAATACAGTATCTTGTCCTATGGGAATATGTGTGTTTTGTCAAGTTGGCAGAATGAAGGTTCTTCAAGCCTATTTGATCTCTTATATTGGCTGTAGATGGATGTGATTCTGAGGTGTGGCATGATATTGATAGAATCAAGTATTATTTCAGTAGATAGTTCTTACAAATTCCTGGGAAAAATGAGAAATATCACACAGAGGTAGCAATGGAACTAGCCCTTAGAGCTGTAGCCAGAATGCAGATGACTTTCATCTCATTAGTTTTAGAATGAGCTATGATGGTTGATCTTCTTTGGGAAGGACTAATGGTGCAGATAAATATTACTTTTCTGAAAGCTTACTTGCCCTGATGAATGCTGTGTTTAATTTTTCAATGTTCTAAGACTATCCCTCATACATAGGTTTGGATTTGGCCGAATTCATTTGTGAATATTTATAAACAGAGAGGTGAAGAATGAAGAGCCAAAGAGATTAAAACTTGGCACCTCTTGCTTTGATACCATGTAGGAATAATGGTCGATTTCCAACTTTTTCAGAAGCTTTAAGCTGTTAAATGATAGTGTGGTTTAATATTTATACACTTTCACAACATAAAATAGAAAAGAAATTAAACTTGGCTTATCTGGTATGCTTTAGTGTTGCCCACTGGTTTTTGGACAGGTCCATTTATTTGACTAGCATTCTCAATGGATCTCCTTCTTAGGAGATGATTCTGCTCTCTCTCTCTCTCTCTCTCTATGTGACACACAACATTTTGTTGTGTTTTCACTCATTATGCATGATTGTGAATGGAAGTCTAGTGAGAATCTGATTAACATTTTAATTAGGAATATCAGAAGGCATTGCAATGAAATTTCAGCTACTGATTACCAGACATGCATTACTTACGGATGACGTTGAATAAGTAGAGAGTAATGTCACTGTAACATTTTGATGGTAATAATGAGGACTAGCTGACCATTCATTGTATCTGAACTTTCTACCATGGTGCCAAATGTGAACTATGTTCTTGTGGTGCCTATTTGAGCTTTTCTTCCCCCTCATTATATTGTTGCTTCCTTTTGGTCCTGCTGCCATCCAAATATTTGTATTTTTGGGTGAATGGTTTCCTGAGATTGAAATCCATTGCTTTTTTATTCATTTGCAATGGAACTGCAGAAGGAAATCTCATCTTGGTCATGTCTCTTGTTTAAGGAATCTATTTATGTCCTAGGTCTGTGAGGAATGCGTTGGAGAAAGAGCAAGCTCCGAATTGATGCGAAGATTGAACTATTGCAATGAAGACATATACGTCACATTTGTACATGGAAAGGAAGTTCCAAAATCTATCTTAGAAGCATCTGAGACTGCGTTTGATCCAGGCCGCCGGATATCTAAACGCTCTAGAAGGACAAATTATGGAAGTGCAGTTAATCTGAAAGTTTCTGGCTCCACATCAATATACCAGCTAAAAATGATGATATGGGAATCTCTTGGGGTAGGCTCTGTCAAAATAATGATGGATTAGAATACTTGTAGTCAATATTTCATCCATTTATGCTTGCATCTCTGAGGGTGCCTCCGTTTATTGCTCTTATATATCTTATAACCTGACCCATGCATATGACATGTGCCATCAACATATAGGATTATTGAGGCACTCTTTTTCTTGGTAAGAGTTTGGTTTTGTGAGTTTTAAGACACTTAATTCATGGAAAGGCTGCCTGACAAATTGGATTTTGGTCTACTGTATGAATCAACTTGCTATTGGCTTTGTTTTGATATTTGTGGAGAAATAATGTTAGTGTACTTAGTTTTAGCAGCTGTTTTTATGTGATGAAGTCAAAAATATCTTTGCATCATTCAATTTTTCTTCTTTTCCTGCATTAGCTTGGAAAAGCTACCGATAACCTCTTGCAGTTACATTTTTGTGTTCTCTCTAATCAATGCGAGGATAACATGTGCAGGTTGTGAAAGAAAACCAGATAATTCACAAAGGGCATACAAAAATAGAAGGGGAATCTTCTACTCTTGCAGATTTTAACATATTTCCTGGCGATACACTTTGGGTGAGGGATTCAAAGATCCATGAGCATCGAGATATTGCTGGTAATTAACTTTCTGAGTCTTGTAAATTAAGGAATCTATGGTGGAGATGGGATTCTCCAAAGCTTTGTGATTGCCTTTCTGATGGGAGAACGATACCGCATGTATTTTTGGGCTTCTTCTTCTTGTTCTTTGAATTTTGTCTCCGTTTTCCTTTAAAATCAGTCTTAAAAGTAAAGCCTGATGACTGGATGTGTCATGTGCTAGTCAGTAACTCCTTAAGTGGGCGCTCAAGGGAAATTTAATGATAATTTTCAAAGACGTAATTACAAATCACAAGGAAAAAAGAAGGCAGAAAAGGAAATCCTGGTAGATGGCTAGCAGATAAGCAGAAAAGTAAGCGAGGAGTTGGTACAACAAAGTGAGAGGGTTAGTGGTTAAATCTTTATCATTCTCTTTCTGAGAATCTTCATACCAGCATGCATACCTGTCAAAACAAGCTGATTAATTTTCAACCCGTCTCACAATCACCAATGCTGCAACACTAAAGCTTTTGGATAACAACTAAGATTTACTGTCCAAGCATCAAAAGAGTGGCCTGAGGATTAATCCCTGGTGATAGAGTTCATATCAAACCATCAACAAATTGGGGATAACCATTTCACATGCAACAGATTCATTAAATTCTGGATTTCTCTTCATGAAAATATGTCTTGGCTTGTTTCTTCCTTTTTTAGGGCTAAGTTATGGCTGTTGTTTGTATGCCAGAGAAAACTTGCGTTACCCTATGGTAACATTCAAGTTCCATTCTTCTACCAAGGAGTCGGGGCTCAGCAGACTTTTGTCAGACTTAATGTCAAACATTCCCTTTTGTAGGACTGGACTATTTCCTGACCTAGATTTAAAGAGAAGTTTCTTTATATAAAATACTTAAAGAAACTAAAAAGTGAGGGGTCCTTTGGTAATAGGACTGACTGAAGGGTAAGGACAAACTTTTGGACTTGCGGTAGGAGTACTAGGGGTCAAATTTAGCAATTTAATGGAGGATTTCCTTGTAGCGATACAAGTGCATAGTGCCAATTTTATGCTTGACATTATCTTCTGCTCCACAGATCTTAAGGATGTATAATCCTCTGTATGCACATGCAAGCATGCACAATCCCCAACCCAATACCTCTCCTTATGCATGTGAACGTATCTGTGTCTCCTGTTTATCATTTGGGTATTCGTTTTCTCCAATGAGTTCTTTTGATCTTGAATTGCAAGTTCAAATAAAACAACTGTGGGTTGGGAGGCATTGCTTTGTGCTTCATAGAGAGAAATTATAGAATCTTTCACTTGAGATTGATTAGTCCATTCTACATTAATTTTATTCTAAAGATTGCCAGCATGACATTTAAAGGGTGAGGTATTGCTGCAAGAAACTCCCTTTTTTTTTTTTGGGTGGTTTGATGCTGCAAGAAACTTGAAAAATCAGAATCATGTAACAACAATATAGGCATTTGCACAATACTTATAGCAAGCCAGTGATTATTCATCCCCCAATATCACGCCATGTTTATTTTCTCTTTCATGCCAAAAACTGATTTGTCGATAAGAAGTATTCTGGATATATGCTTTGTGCTTTAATTCTCAAATTACACTGGATATATAACTTAGCCCTTAGTTTCAAGACCTACTCTTTGTATTGTCTATTTTCAAGATCTATTCCTGTGCATAAATTTGAAAAACATTTACACCCTCTAATTTCTTTAATTTGCTTAAGCTTTTCTTAATTGTCACTCCAAGGTGTAAAGTGTAGGTTATTCAAAATCTTATTGCAAAAAATGTGGGAAATAGAAACTAGAGGATATGGAGCGTCAATCGGGGATTAGTCTACTGGATTTCTCCATATGGGGTTATCCAATAACACTTGCACTGATAACTTTTTTTCTTTGCATTTCCTTTGGAATCACTGGTTCTATTTTTGTGAGTGAAGACTTATTTTTTTATGCATTATTCTTTAAGTTCTGAGAGTTGGAGGCTTATTCTTTAGTGACTCATATATATTATCTTCGTCACAGATGAGATATCCATTCAAAAAAATGGATGTGGAACATGCTGAGGAAGGTTTTCGTGGAACACTTTTGACAACTGATTTCTCTTCATAAGTTTGGAGAAGCTGGCTCTTGTTAATCTGTCGAAACTCTGGTTGTCCAGCATGCTTTTAGGTAAAAGCAAATTTTTATCAAAAGGTCTTCTCCTTGTAAACTTTTGTCTCATTGGTAAATTTACAATACAATATTTGTATATGGGTTTTTGTGTGGCTGCTGCTTAGAGTTCATTATGTCGGTTTATTGGACCCTAGATGTAGACTAAAGTGATATTCCAGTTAGCAATTTGAAGCCAGTGAAAGATGTGAGGCTTTTTTTTCTAGCTGCTAGGCTTCATCATTCTAAGATCTTAATTCTCCTATCGACTTTAGTCAATAGCTGAACTTCTGTCGAAGCTATTTGTACTTACGAATTTGAGAAGAAGATATCTGAATTGAACAGTTTTTAGAGTATGCAGCTAATCTGCAGAGATGCGTTTTGTTTTGAGGATGATTCGATTGTAATATGAATTATCTTTTTGAATACTTTCAACAAGTTTTAACCTCTCTGGCCAAAATAAAATGTTGTCCCTCTACTGATGTCATTTACACTCTAGATGTGTGTTTTTTTCATGAGGAGTGATCTGTACTTTATTTCTCTTTTGTATTTTGTTAACAAGTACTCCAACAACATATATTAAATACTTTATTGAGGAAAATTTCATTCAATGCACTGTTTGTCTTGAATTTTTGTGTTATCAGAATATTGAAAATGAAAACACTTCTTATTGGGTATTGTTAACAAGTACTTGGAGGTATTCATTAACGATACCCCCTTTTGTCCCGAATGCTTTCTATTCCAAAACATGCTTGGTCTGTCTGTGGAAGTCATTTGCTGCTCAGCAGAGGCCCATCTATAGCAGTTTCTTGAATGCCTCGAACTACAAGAAGCTTGAAATGAGTAATTGCAAGAACCCTTGAGTGAACATCCTGCAGTTCTAATAGTGACTCCTGCATATAGTACTTTGTAAAAATAAAATGTTCCACGTATGGCGTATCCAATTATAGTATAAAGATGTGAGTCCTGTAATTTTGAATGAATAAATTGTTAGGAGTCTGCAATACGACAAGTTAAAAGCAAAAATCCCCAGAGAGGCTTCTAATTTGTTAATTAACACATTGTTCATGACTTGTGCATTGGAGTTTATTCGCAATCAATTAGCGGCTGTTCATTGATTTTGCCTTCGGCATTGGGGTGTCTACAAATGCTCTTAAAGATAATCCATTTACTGGTATGGAACTTGCTAGCTTTGTGAACGTATCAATAGATCATTGATGCTTGTCCATCATTTACAGCACAACTTTAAAGGAAGAGTACATTTCATGCGATGTTCGTATAACGTAAGGGCATAATCCTCACCCGTAGCTTAGGCAAGCCAACCACCAGGTCACCACGCTCGCGTGCACGGTGGCAAGAATCTGGTCGTTCTCTAATTGGGTCTCCAACTCCTCTCTTGCGACAATAACCAAGACTCAGCAGAAGTTGGCCATAACATCCAGAGAGTCTCCATTTGAAAAACAAAATCGGTACTTTTATTCAACATCACGCGTCTCCAATTTTGTTTGTGCATGCTTCATTCTAAGGGTGAACACAAGACTTGGGAGATCAAGAAGGTTGCAAAAATATTTAGGGATTTGATAAGATATTTTGTAGCGGTTCACTGGTGACTGTACCATTTGATTACAATTGTTTCATTGGAGTTCCCAATTACTTACTGATTCCCATATTTAGTTCTCTAACCATACTTATATGATTAAATTAAAAGGCAAATACTATCAAAAATCCTAAACTATGCCATTTATGATAATTTTATTATAAACTATTTTTTGCATCACCAAAAATCCCAAACTATGCTACTTGTGACAATTTTATCCTGAAATTTTTTTTGTATTACAAAAAATCTCAAAATATATTCTTTAGGACAAATTTACTTGCTTTTGGTTGAGCGGCATTTCATCCTTTTCCTTTTTCTTTTCTTTTTCCTTCTCCTTCCTTCCCTCTACTATGGCCGATAGAGGGGAGGCCGATGGTTGCCCTCATTGGCGTTGAAGTCGATGAGGTGACCCTCGCTGGGTTGGCAATGTGAGGGTGGCCCTCACTCACCATTGTTGAATGCGGCGGAGCAACTGCGCCTAAGTCGAGCAAGGGTGACCCTCACCTAAGTTGGGTAAGGCAAGGGCGGCCCTCCTCGCCTAAGTCGGGTAATGGTGACCTAGCAAGCATTAGGCAAGGGTCGCCCTTGCTTGACTTTGATGCCGACAAGGGCGGCCATCGGCGCGTCCCTCTACCATGGCCGGCAAAGGGTAGGGAAGAAGGGGAAAAAAATTTGGAAAAACGAAAATGCCATTTAGTAAGTTTGGGAACTATTATAGCAATATTTCTATAATTAAGGTTTTGTGACAAAAAAAAATATAAAGCAAATTTAAAACGGAAATGGCGTAATTTAGGATTTTTGGTAATATTTATCTAAGAGATTAAATTGTTGCGCCTTTGTGCTTACTTCGGGCAAAATATGTGGGGATTGCAAGTATATATTTTTGTAGAATTTGAATGGAGGGTCCTTCTCTTACCAATTATAGAAGA